>JARKHS020005038.1:0-56513 GCA_030143305.2 Amblyomma americanum | reverse complement strand
CGTCTTCTTCACACCATTTTTCTTTAAAATTTAATTTAGGCTCCTTAATATATGTGATAAGAAGAGACCTTACGAAGAGAAACGTTTAGTGGCGCAGTCGACAAGGATCCTGCCGCTATCGGAAGACAGCGCAGGAGGAAGACCAAAAGACAAGGAAGGCGCGACGGGGTCGGAACAGCCAGCCAACGGCAGTTCGGGAAGGCCAGGTGTAGGAGCGAGTAGCAGCGTTCAAGGAAGGACCTGCGCAGAGACGGCGGCAAGGGCCAAGGCAGCGGACAAGCGACGCAAGGCAGCCGGCCGGGAAAACAGAGCAGTGACCGGACCGCTACCGAGCACAACCGAGACGGCAGCAGCAGGCTCGACGCCATCGGCAACACTGAGGCGACCTGGCGTCTGTCATCAAAGGGTGAGTCCCTTCTCGTTGCGTGTTGGCGTGAGCGTTGCTGTCCAGACAAGCTTGAGTGAGGTGTATGGATACGCGCTTCGCCATTTAAACCCCCACCCGCCGCGGTGGCTCAGTGGTTAGGGCGCTCGACTACTGAGCGGGAGTTCCCGGATTCGAACCAGACCGCGGCGGCTGCGTTTTTATGGAGGAAAAACGCTAAGGCGCCCGTATGCTGTGCGATGTCAGTGCACGTTAAAGATCCCCAGATGGTCGAAATTATTCCGGAGCCCTCCACTACGGCACCTATTTCTTCCTTTCATCTTTCACTCCCTCCCTTATCCCTTCCCATGCGGCGCGGTTCAGGTGTCCAACGATATATGAGACAGATACCGCGCCATTTCGTTTCCCCAAAAACCAATTCAAAAAATAAAAAACCCCATAAGCAAAAAGGAAGGGGGATGAGCGACGCAGAGGACGCCGGGATTGTTGGAAGCGGGACGAGTAATTCAGGGACACCGGAGATGCCACAGGTCGAGCAGAGGAACGAGGAAGTGCCGGACGAAGTTCTGGTGTTACGAGAGAGGTGTCGGCTGGCCGAGCTGGAACTGCGGCTTGCTCAGCAGGGACAGCGAGGAGGCGCTGGAGAGGGCTCCAAGGTCGGAGAGAGGCATGACAACCACAGCGAGTTGCGGCACTACACAAAATTGCTTGCGGGAATACTGCCCAAATGGTTTAAGTATGGTTTGAGGCGGCGGAGAACGCACTCAATGCATGCGAAGTGCCGAAAGATCGGTGGGGCCAAATTGTTTTCCCGCTTGTTGCAGACAAGGTGCAATTTCTGACAACCCGCTTAGCGCCAGCTTAGCACAGGGATTACGAGGCCGTGAAGAAAGCGGTGCTCGAGGAGCTTAAACTCTCTGCGGGAGAGTACGTCAGCAGGTTTCATTGCACCAGGAAACGGTGCACTGCAGGATGGAGAGCGTACACGACGCGACTCCACAGTTACTTGCGCTTCTATTTAGATGCGCGCAGCGTCAGCACCTTCGAACAGCTGTTAGAGCTGTTAGTAGCGGACCAACTAAAAAACAATCTTTCTGAAGCAGCATTAAAGTACGTTACGCTGCAGGAAGAAAACGGGTGGCGGAAGGCCACCGAACTGGTCGTACTACTGCAAACATTCGAGGACGCAGAGGGAAAAAACAGCGCCGGCAAGAGGCCAGAGCAGAAAAGAACGGACGCAAAGGAAATGCCTAGATACCCTCCAGGGAGGCGGCCACAGGCACCGCAGGCAAGGTCACAACCTAGAGGTTGCTTCTCCTGCGGAGCAACGGGGCACCAAAGGGCGAATTGCCCGCACGCGAAAAACGGCACGCCGCAAACGCTTAACGAAAGTCGGAACGGCCTCTCGGCCCGCGTTGCAATACGGGAGGACTCAGCGGCACACCAGAGCGAGCTAATTACGCTGACGTGTCAGGATCGAGAGATTGAGGCCATTCTAGGCACCGGAGCCGACGTAACAATAATTCGAGAGAGCGTAGTGCCGCCGGAACTGGTCAAGCCGCACGGAACGATCAATCTCATCTCCGCATTCGGGGAGAAGATACAGGCGAAGCTAGCAATCCTGCCCCTTACGTTAAAGCGAGACACTGGAGTCTTCGCAGACATTCGCGAGGCCGTGCCGGTCTTATGCGCATTGACAGACAGGCTGGAGTCCCATACCAATTGATTGCTTTCGGAGGAAGCCTGGGAGTCGCTCAAGCAAGAGGGGGAGATGCGAGGGATCGTCGCCGGCAGAGAGAAGCAGGGCGAGAACTACACGCCGCTAGAAAAAGAGGATTATCCGGGGCCCCCATCAGAAGCGGTAGTGACAGAGGGGAAGAAAGAGGCCGTGGTCGCCCAGGTAACAATGCATAGCGAGGGTGACGAGAGCACGAGCTCGGACGGCGGCGACGTGGAAGCCCCCATGGTAGAAAAGAGAAGCGCGTCGGAAATATTCCGGGAGAACCAGAGGAGTGACGCGACGTTACAGGGGGCATGGAAGGACGCCAGAGCAGGAAAGAAAGGCATGACAGTGGTAGACGGGATCCTGTACCACAAAGATAATCTCCTTGACCAGAGAGTGATGCAGTTGGTGTTGCCAGAATGCCGCCGCGGAGAAGTACTACAGTTGGCGCACGAGTCAAATTGGAGAGGACATCTGGGCTTCAGGAAAACCAAATCCAGAATTAAAATCAGCTTTTATTGGCCGGGTAAGGAGGACGAAGTCAGGCGGTATTGTAATAGCTGTCATAATTGCCAAACGAGATCGAATCTGCGTCGAGCAGACAGCGTGCCCATAGAGCCGTTGGTGAGGCCACGGTATCCGTTCCAGCGGGTGAACGCCGACATCATCGGACCCCTGGAACCAGCCTCGGGTAGGGGCCACAGGTACGCAGTATGTGTCATTGACCTGTGCAGGCGCTGGCCGGAGGTTGTGTGTCTACGTTCACTCAGTGCTAAATCAACCTGCGACGCCCTCCTCACGGTGTTCAGTAGGACAGGCATCCCAGAGTTTGTATCGTCGGACTGTGGAACAAATTTTACCGCGGAACTCACCCAGGAGTTTTAGGAAAGCTGGGGTGCTCCCCTCGGTTTTCGACACCGGGTCACCCGGAAAGTAATGGGGCGGTAGAACGCTGGAACAAGACGTTTGAAAACATGCTCTACCATGTTATTCAGAAAGAGGGGAGGAACTGGGACAAGTTTGTACCTTATTTGCTGTGGGCATACAGAGAAGTGCCTCTTGATACGACGGGGGTGGCGCCTTTTGAGATGCTTTATGGAAGGCAGCCGACCGGCCCGCTTAGCATACTAAAGAATACCTGGACAGGAGAGAGTGAGTCTCCGGTAAGTTTGGGGCCTTCGCCAGCTCAGTACATGCTAGACCTGAAGGGACGCCTAGAACGAGCGGCTGAAGTCGCAAAGGTCGTAAGCTTGAGGCAGCAAAATGCGTACGCCACGCAATTCAACAAGCGAGCGACCGCCAAAGACTGGGGAAGGAGAAGACAGTCTTAATATTCGACGAACAGCGCCCAGGCAAGATGTTCCCGAAATGGAAGGGGCCTGGCAGCGTAGTTGAAAGGTACCGAGACCACTCTTATTTCGTGCAAATGCCGGACGGCGGAAGGAAACTAGTTCATGCAAGCAAAATGCGGCCCTATATGAGCAGGGTAACGAACGTGGGCGTAATGTTCGAGGGAGACAGCGCGTTGGGAGAGGTTGAGTACGCGCCCCGATGGTCAGCAGCGCGGTCAGCGGAGGGGCGTTTGCCACGAGACGCGGTGGCCCATTTGTCAAAGCATGAGCGAGACCAAATCCTAGGAGCGTTCGCGGAACACGAGGGGTTTTCAGTGACCGGCCGGGAGTGGCATCGGTAAAGGAACACGAAATTGTGCTGCAGGAGGGGTTTACACCTAAGGGTCCCCACCCTTATTCCGTACCTGCGAGCCTAACGGCCGAAGTGGGAAAGCAGCTAGACGAACTGCTGGCGTTGGGTTTTAATCTTTCCTTGCGAAAGCCCGTATGCGCACCCGCTGGTTTGCTTGCCTAAGAAGGACGGCACTGTCAGGATGTGCGTAGATTTCCGCAGGCTGAATGCCGGGACTGTTGCTGACGCCTACCCGATGGCGCTGCAGCAGGAGCTGATAATGAAACTAGGGAGAGCGAAACATATTACCTTGCTGGACCTTCGGAGGGGGTATTGGCAGGTTCCGCTAGCTCCATCGGCTCAGCTGCTTACCGCTTTCACCTGTCACCGGGGTTAGTTTGCGTGGAAGGTAATGCCGTTCGGGCTCAAATACGCCGAGCAGACCTTCCAGAGGGTTATCAACGGGCTGTTGCTCTCGCACTTGGACCACTGTTGCGCATACCTTGATGATATCGCCGTGTTTAGCGAGACGCTTGAAGCGCATGTGCGCCATCTTAGAAAGGTGTTCAAGACGCTTGAACAGGTAAATCTCAAGGTAAAGCTGGAAAAGTGCCAAATAGCACGAAAGTCCATTCGGTACATAGGGCACATTGTTGGTTCAGGGCAGCATGCACCCGACCCAGAGAAGCTGGCAGCGATAAGGGGGTTGAAGGCACCGGCAACGAAACGGGAACTCCGTAGCGTGCTAGGACTGTGCGGGTGTTACCGCAGCTACGTACCAAACTATGCCGAGGTGGCGCGGCCGCTCACAGAGCTTACCGGGAAAAGGATTCCGAATAAGATCCCATGGTCGGAAAAAGCTGAAAGTGCGTTTCGACAGCTCAAGGCTGCGCTCTGCGAAGCGGTAGCCTTGGCTACTCCGGACCCCAATCGACCATACTGGCTGCACACAGACGCGTCTGCGTTTGCCGCGGGAGCCTGCCTTTCACAACGAGCCGAGGACGGCTCGGAACGGCCGATTGCATTTGCGGGCCACAAGTTCTCCCCTGCGCAGACCCGCTGGTCTACCATCGAAAGGGAAGCATTTGCAGTGATTTGGGGACTCAATAAGTTGGATCACTGGCTCTTCGGTGCCCCTGTGACTGTCGTCTCTGACCATAATCCCCTTGCTTACCTTACACTTAGCACACCTCACGGCGCGAAGCTGACACGCTGGGCGCTAGCGCTCCAGCGGTACCACGTGGTGGTGCAACACCGGAAGGGTAGCGAACACGCCAACGCTGTCGCCTTGTAACGCGTGAGTAATGATTTCTGGGATCTGGACAGCGGCGCTCCGCTGGCAGCGGAGCGGGAGGGGGCTCCCCTAGCCACTTCTATGTGACAGCCACGAGAGTGCACTCTGTGCGCGAATGTGTGTCGGGCAGAGTGCGTGTGTGGTTGTAGGTGGACTGGATGCAGCCTAGCAACTTGGACTCCGTTTGAGGGCGCCCAGCATGCATGCCACCATGTGTATTTAAGTGTGCATGTTTTTTTTCTCTTCCTTTTTTGTTACCTGGATATTCATGTTGTTCGGTCCCAGCGAACGGCGAGGGGCCTCCTTGCTGACAAAACCACCCCCCCCCCCTTCCGGTGGGCGGTTTCGGGGCTGTTTACGATCCCTTCTTGGGTTATGATTCTACAGGTGCCATTTGGGCCCCTGGTGGAATCTTGGGAAGGGCGTGTAAAGGGATCGTACGACAAAGAACCGCGCGGTGTCATTAGAACCGGCCGCCCGCTCGTCGTCTCCCTGAGGCGGCCTCCTCTTTGAAACTCTCCCCCTCCCCTTCGGTGGCGGGCGGCGGCGGGGCGCCGCACTGAAAAGGAGCGCCCTTGGGGTCAAGAGCCCCTGACAGCGGCGGTCAAGCGCTTTGACCCTCGCGTTGTTCTGTCCCCTCGTCAGAACGGCGCCAAACGCGATGCGACCTTGCGACAAGCATCTCGTGAAAAGGGGTAAGCTCGTCAAGGAGGGTCGTAAATAAAAACAAGTAGACGGGCTGCACCGCGGAAGCGCCCCGCTGTAGTCCGATGACAGAGCTAATTGCGGAACAGCTTCAGTGAAGGGAAACCGAGAGTCAAAGGAAACCGCTTGCACGTGCGGGTACGATGTGTGGTTGGTGTTGCTTTTTTTTCTGAGGGAGAGAATTCGAATCATACTGTGGAAGTATGAGGCGTGGCGCGTAAACCTGGTGGGCCACTCGTTTCGAGGGTCCATTCCCGAAATCTATTTTCTTATAGCGATTTTGATGCTCATTTCCTGTTGTGTATTTTAGGGAGAGGGTTTTGAACCTTGCCGAAACTGGAAGGCGTGCCATGCAGTTTGTAAACCAATCAAGAGTTAGTTTGTTGTGATTGGGTGATGCAAGGGATGGGCTGGGCCTTTAGGTCTTTAAAACCAGGGCCTGGAGCCCTGGAAAATGTTCTGGGCTAATGTCAGATGTAATTAAGGCATCTTCGGCTATGCCGAGCAGGGGCCTCCCCTAGTGTTATCCAGTTCCACCTTTTTGTTCTTTACCCTTTTTACCGTCTTCAATTTGTCCCTTGTATGTCAAATTGCTTGCAATGTAAATATTTCGTATAATACAGTCAATTCATACTCCCCTTAACGCCTGCATTCTGAGTCGTCGCAATACCGTCTACGACGGAGCACCCCGGGTGCGGAAAAGAAGTCTGCGGTCATCCAACAAAGCAACCGTCTCGGGCGGTGGGCACCTCTTGTGCGGAGAAGCAACTCAAAGAACCTAGTAAGGTCTGCAGCAAAGGAAGAGACCTTACGATGAGGAATGTTTAGTAAGAGTTTTCAAACTGTTTCGAACACCTCAAAAAGCGTTGGAAGCTGTGTATATACTGCAAAGGAGGCAATTTCGAAGGGTTGCTGCATAAGTGATTTCAATGTTAAACGCATTTTTAATGGATTAAGTCTCGGAAATTTACGGACAAAGGTTGTATCTCATTGGAAGTGGCTCGGTTGGACTATATTTGTTAAGCTCCACAACTCTCCTACCGACACCTGAACGTTTAAAGCTATATTTAAAAATTTAATTTATCTCGACTAATTATTCAAGTAAGACGAGCAAAAAATTGTGCTGAAACTTTAGATAACCCCTAACAGCATCCACGCAATTGCAGTTCTTGAGAACCTTTGTGTTTTCTCAAAATCGCCGCCAGGTGTCCCCGGGCGGCGCCTTGAGGACAAATAGGTGAGACGCGCGTTCTCTTGCAGCTGGGACACTGCTTGACTGCCTTGATCGTGGACTTGATCGGTCCACGAGAGTGCTCTGCTCATGCCAAGGGAGAATTATTCTTCCGCAAACGGTCAAAGCAGCATCAGTGCCGATGTCTGTTCAGCTATTTTATGCTCGAAGAAGCCCGCATTCTTTGGTGGAGCGGCTGCTCTGCTCTGCACTGGCTGCGCTCCTCTGCTGGGAACGATTGGCTTCGGGTGGCTTCTCATCTTGTGGGCTTTAAGCACGTGGTAAGGCAGTAATCCCGCGCAATGTCTACCCGGTCTCTCGGCCAGGGGAGCTTCCCGTCGTCGGCTTCTCTATCCCCTGATCTGCCTTTGCAAGCTTTTTTTGCGCAGCGGCGTCGGCAGTATCCCTATTGCGCTGGTGCCTCACGATGGTGGTGCAATCAAGTAGACCAACCCCGGAGCTGTTCGGGCTGCTCTTCAGTCGGCCACTTGTCATTATGAGTCAATCTCAGAGGTACGCCAGTTTGGACGCGGTGGGATTCTGTGTAGATCACCAGACCTCGACTGTGTCAGAGATTTACTAAAGGTCTCGTCCTTTGAGTCGCTTCGGGTAAGTTCAGTTATCCCTTCACATCTGGCTTGCACGAAAGGTATCGTTCGAGGCGTGGACTCTTCCCTGTCTCCAGCAGAGACTCTTGAGCTTCTGTCTGCTGCAGGTGTTGTTGCTGTGTGCAGCTGTAGCCGGGATGTAAACAACATGCGGGTGCCTACCAAATCTGTGATTGCCACCTTTGTCGGAACTTCCTGCCCCTCTGAAATCAAGACATGGCCTCTAATTTTTCGGGTAGACCCTTTGTCATCTAGGCGTCTGCAGTGCAACAACTGCTGGCGCTGTGGTCATAGCGCCGGCGGTTGCAAATCCAAGTTGCGGTGTTGCAACTGTGGGGATGGTCATGCAACGAGCACCTGCACTGAGCAGAACGAGAACTGTGGCCTTTGCGGTGGGGCCCACTCAGCAAACGACTTAAATAGTCCCTACAGAGTGCAGAGAATCCAAATTCTAGAGATAATTGACAGAAAACGCTGTTCGCGCCGTTATGCTATTACACAGTTGAAAGAACGCGCCCACGGGTATGCAGGTGTGACCGCTCGTCAAGGAGTCATATTAGATTCTACGCTGTCTCAGGCAACTGCGGCTGCTGTGGAGGGTTCAATGTCTAAAATGGTAGAAAGGATTGTCGCAAGTGTATCGGAGTGCCTTACAAACGTTCTATCGACTTAGCTTACACATGTTGTGCAGGCCGGTTTGGCCCCTCTCTCGACAACAATTCCTTCTACTCTTACCCGGTCTTCAATTCCTAAAGCATCTCAGTGCCAGGAACGTAATACAGCACCTTTCGCGGTACTCACCTCAGGTACTTCGAGTGATGAAGGTACCATCTATGATACCCAGCCCAAATCAAAGAAGCAACAGCTTGGCACCAAACCAAAGGGTACCATTTCCGGGCAGGCAGTTGCGGCTGCTGCTGCTGCTGGCTTTCGCAACCATAGCGTCGTTGCGAGTTCTACAGTGGAACTGTGGCTCTATTCTTTCAGCTTCCACAGATTTACTCGGCATTTCTACCCAGCTGAATCCGGATGTAATAGTTCTGCAAGAAACCTGGCTTTCAACCGACAAACATTTTCATTTTAAAAATTACCGTTCATTTCGCCTAGATCGCCTGTCAAGAGGAGGTGGGTTACTAACTTAAGTCTCTTCAAAAGTTTGCCACTGGGCTAAGGTATCTTTTCAACAAATGTCTCCTGACTGAGATTTTGCATTAGACTTTGTACTTCCTCGGTACTCTCCATTTTCAATAGCAAATTGTAATTTCCCCTCTGGAGTACAGGATCGATATTAGACTCCTGGACTTGTTAGTCGCTAACTGTAAAGACCCAGTTCTCGTGGCTGGCGACTTCAATTCTCACCATGTGTCGTGGGGTGTCAGGACTAATCTATGCGGCAAACGCCTTTGAGACTGGGCTCCTGATCACAACATTGTGTGCTAAATTTAAGATCGGCCACTTATCTTCGCTCACACACTCAATCTGTTTTAGACCTCACGTTCACTAGTCCTGGAATTGGCGTAACGGGTCGGTCGACTGTTGATTGCGGTACCTCAAGTGAGCATATACCTATTCATTTTGATATCGTACGTCGTGTAATTCCCGCGTCTTCTCAGCTGCAGCCACATATAAATTATGACAGATTTCAGACGGCGTTGCGCTCTGCCCATGCGCCAGTGTCTAACATCGCCGAGGCCCACCAGTCAAGAAGCATATGTCTGGCTATAGAATAATGCCGTAAAAAGTCGGAGTTTCTGGTGCAGCCAACGAAAGGGAATTCTTCTACCTTGTGTAATGCGGGTTGTACAAGAGAATACAGGCGGAGGAAGGCAGCATGGAAAAACTTCATTACCAATGCCCAAATAATTGGAGTGATTATAAATTGATTGCAGCCACCTTTAAATGCACAGTTTCTCGCGCTAAGGAAAAATATGACTCTGAACGCTTCGATTATCTTTCGAAGACGGGCAACCGACGTGCACTATTCCGCTTTCTACGGTCTAGAAAACTGCTCACGTCCTCTAGTAATTTACAGTCGTTAGTTATGTCACCTAAAGAAGCTATCCAAGCGATTGAATTAATTGCCACGAGCATGAAAAAGCGGTTTTCGTCTCTACTGTCTTTGCGACCAGTGTTGTTTGCGTCAGTGGTGCCAAATAATAATACCTCCGAAGTTAATCTATCGCAGCTTTCCCAAGTTGTACAGAGATTACCAGCAGCTGCTCCTGGCCCTGTTGATGTCACTACAAAGATGCTCAATATTCTCTATGAGGAGTCTCCCGACTCCTTGTTGCCCATCATAAACTACTCCATCAAACACGCTTGGCTACCTCTTGAGTGGAAGCTGGCCAAGATTATTCCTTTACTGAAAAATCAGAGTGCACGCTATGAATTGGATAATATTAGGCCAATTTCTTTAACTTCATAAGCGGTAAAATTAAAAGAACGGATGTTACTAATTCAGGTTTCCGCCTTCGTGGACAGAAAAAATATACTCAGCCCGTGTCAACTCGGATTCCGGCCACGGTGTTCGATATGGAATGCACATGCTGATCTCGAGAGCAGAATTATCTTTGCTCGTCGTCAACGCCAGATCACGGCTTCGGTTACGCCAGACGTCGCCAAAGCTTACGACACTGTAGAACACTCCATCCTTATACATAGGCTACAGTCTCTTCAGTTTCCAGATTATATAGTTGCATGGATATCTGCATTTCTTTATAATAGGGAATTATTTTGCTTTCATAACGGTGCTCATTCAGACGTGTACATAAAAGAGGTGTACTGTGCTCTTTAATATTCTGTTGAGCTCAATGCCTCTCCATCGACATGTACGCACTTACGTCTATGCGGACGACATTGCGTTTTTTGCGGCTGCACCGGATATACATTCCCTGCATGGTCTGTTGCAGTCATATCTGAGTACACTTGAGCACTCCATGGCTGAGCAGCTTACAGCTGAAGTCAAATGTTACCAAGTGCGCCACCTTGTTTTCCCTCGACAGAATCCTGTAGTGGTCTGTCTCACTTGCCACTTTCAACCAATACCGCAGGTTCAATCTCCAATATACCTAGGGGTCATTTAAAAGGAGAAACTCACCTGGCGACCCCACATTGACCATGTAGTGGTGAAGGGGGATCGTGCCGTGGGCATGTAGCGTAGACGGTGTAGTCGCCGTTACGGCGTGCGAAAAGATACGCTATTAATGATTTACAAAATGTATGTCAGGCCAATTTTGGAATTTGGATCCGTGTTGTTTTCAGGCTCAGCTACATACAAACTTCGTCCTCTCGTTCTTTTGGAGAAGGAAGCACTTCGGATGTGCCTCGGCCTCCCAAAATTTGTGGATACCAATGTGGTGTACTTTGAAGCCCGCATGCCCCTTTCCTATCTCGACTTCAATTGTTAACTGTACAGACTTACCTAGGAATCTAGGAATTTCATTTCCACTATTCACGAAGCATTTTCGGTTGCCAGCCGACCTTTTTTACTGCCCCCTGATCTCGTTTTCATATCCCACGCGTGGTGCTTGTGCAAAGGTTACTTGAGCATTTATATATGAAAATTTATGACAGCCTTCCAGCGCTATGCAGAGGGCCCACTGTCCGCATTGTTTTCGACAATATTTACGCCCAAAAATGCTAAACTTTTGCAAACCTGTATTCTAAATGGTCTACTAGACGATCATGTAAGGACCTTGCCTGCAAATATTGCAATAGCAACCGACGCATCGCAGGGCAATGAAAGTGTGGGAATTTTCTGTTGACAATTAGACAGGTTCTTTTCACTGCGGCTTCCAGATTTCACCCCTATTTTTCAAGCAGAGTTTCTGGCAGCAGTACTTGCCCTGCGCAACCTACACCCCTCTGTTACCGCAGTGGCAGTAATTACCGATTCTTTATCTCTGTGTTCGTCCCTCGCCGCGCATGTTGACGGCCCCATTTTCAACACATTCTTGTCCCTGCTTCCTCCGCATTTGAGTCTTGTTCATTTAGTATCGGTTCCCGGTCACAGCAGTGTAACAGTTAATAAGATTTCTGATACGCTCGCAAAGGCTTAACTAAGTGGCCCCGTGTTGCCTATCATACCGGCTACAGCCTATATTACAGCAACTAGGTTTCGGCGACGTGCGCTTTTAAGCACGCAAGACACAACACTGGTAACATCGGCGGATTATCAGCACCTCAGATATTTTTGGAATAGGCACGTTTGTCGATCTCGGCAACTTGAAGTACCTCTGACGAGGCTGCTGTGCCGAATTTCTCCTCTAAATTTCTATTTACACAGGTCGGGTTTGGCGCTCTCTCCCTATTGTGCATTTTTATGTGAGCCTGAATCTATTGAGCATTTTTTGCTTTATTGTCTCCAATACACCCCTTTGAGAAAAAGGTTGCTGGAGGAGTTCTTGCGGCCCCTTGGCTTTAGTTTAAGCAGCCCGCTCTTGCTATCATTTGGTGCCACCACATTCGGGTTCAGCCTCAGATCTGTTTGTACCGCTGTTCTAAATTTCCTTCTAGAATCTCACCGACTGCCATGCTAAGGGTTACAAAATTTTATTTCCTCTCAATTTTTTTCAATTCAATTCTTCTTTTTATTATCATTTCTTCAGTACAGTACATAACATCACTGTCTGGATCCTTAGCCAAAGGCTAGTTATGGATCCATGCAATAAAAGCAAAGAGATTAGTGAGGACAAATGATTTCTACTGCATGCCAAAATAATACACATAAGAATGGTGGAAAAATGCAAAGCGTACAAGCAAGATGGTTCAAATTACAGAAATACAAGAGGGCTCATGACAAAAAAACATATGAAGACAGGAACAGCATTTTTTATACAAAATAAACGCAGTTGCCTTAGAAGTGATTATTCAATGACATATGAATGGCAAACCCAACATACACACTACAGATAAATAATAAGAGACAATCACTAAGCGATTTGCATTGTAAATCATGTAATTATTTGTGACAGAAAAAAGGTTTTTAGTGAAATATAAGGATTGGACGCTGCTAAGACTGCACAGAGGATTTTATTCTAAGTTTTTACCTCTTGATACTCGAAGCCGCGCTGGCCATAGTCATTGCGAGATGTAGGAACCAGAAATCTTCCCTGTGCTGCTGAACGGCTGTTAGTTGAGGCTCTATGGAATGTGTTCAAAGGAAAGGGGGAGGTGCCGGAGAGGACTCTTAGTACGAGTAATGCAACGCGAAAATCTCGAAGCTGCAATGCCGGCATTATTTGGAGTCTAAAAAACAAAGGGCGAGAAGGCGTATATGGTGTTGTGCAAGTCATTATTCTCAGTGCCCGCTTCTGCAGGCGTAGAACAGGTTCAATGTAAGTGATGTAAGTGAACCCCCATGATTCTATACAGTAAGTTAATTGGGACTGAAAGAAGCTAAAGTCTATTGTTTTTAGTGTGTGTATTTCGAAATGTCGCCGAGCTGTGGCCAGAACGAAACATGCATAAGATAGTTTGCTACGCAATTTTTCGATATGCGGTTTCCAGTTTAATGCAGCGTCTAAGGTTACACCCAAGTACTGAATAGTCTTAACTTCTTCAATTTCTTTATCTCCTATCGTTATTGCGTTACATTACAATTACGTTACGTTACAATTATTACATTTTGGCTTAATAATTCTGTCCTATGCAGTTCCTCACTTTATTATTTATTTTATTATTATAATTACTAATTTTGAAGTCAAAACTTTCATCCCTTTTTTGTCCATGAGGAAAAATCTTCCTGTGCTGCTTTTCCGCGTGATTTTCATTTTCATTACCTAAATACAGGTGAATAGTCACCAGATTCTTGGCCGATCCTCCAGTGTGAGTATGTGCCATCTTTTGATAGGCTAACAACAACAAGAACGACTGCTTACGGCCTGTGTCTCGCCCTTTTGGTTATGCAACCTTTTTGTGACATTTTGTAGTGGAATTCGCTGGGTAAATTGCCCTGAAGTATGTCGCACACACCTCCTAACACCAAGGACCCCGGATCCCGCCCTGTCGAAACGCCAGTGCACCGAGTCAGGAGCCGAAATCTTGGACTGCCCCCTGAGCATGGGCTATTGGAGATAACCTGGCCGCCTGGCTGACAGCCTCCTGTGCTCAGGCCATTCGACTCTACCTCGGCGCCTACCCCTCAACCAGTCATGCAAGGCGCCGCGTACTACACCCTCCAGAACGCACGGCTAGCAAAGTCCTTTCACGAGACTCAACTGAAGGACGTGAAAGATTAGCGCTTCCAGTTTGAACATGTCGTCGCATATAACCAATGGGATGACGCCGCCAAGCTGAGGAACGCTTTCTTCAGCTTAGAGGACGGTACTCGTGCGTGGTACGGAAACCGTGAGAACACTTTTTCATCATGGCCTGAGTTCCGACGTCAACTGCTCGCCACGTATGTCAGCGCTGATCGTCGGGAGCGAGCAGAACGTGCCCTGCAGTCGCGTATGCAAATGCCCAACGAGACGGTTACCATGTACGTCGAAGACGTGACGCAGCTCTTCCGACAGGATGACCCAGCCATGTCGGAAGCCAAAAAGCTGCGCCACCTAATGCGCTGTGTTAAAGAACAGCTTTTCGCCGGCCTCGTGCGCAGCCCCCCAAGCACCGTTGTTGAGTTTCTGGCGGAGGCAGTCAGGATGGAGCAGGTCCTCCGGCAGCGCTCCGCCGCGTATGACCGGTGTTGGGTCTCAGGTAGCAGCATCCCACCGCTGCCACCAGTTGTTGAGATTCAGGTAGCGTGAGTGGGCCGGAGAAGAGACGAGGACGATCGGAGGAAGGAAACTTGGAAAACTTTATACAAAGACTATTTACATAACGTACAAATAGGGAAATTGAGAGTGCTTCTCAGTAAAAAGATCTTCTTAGCAGTCGGGAGTCTCTGGTATCTCTAAAGGGGGGGGGGGGGGCTTTCCTCTGGTACCAAACCAGCAGCTGCTTAAATACTCTTCGTATTCCCCAGATCCTTAGCTGGGGAATAAAGTTCGAAGAATGATGTCCAATCACACGGTGGCACTGATGCTATTACCTGCGGCAGGGCGGTCCTGATGTTCTCTCGCTGCTCGGTCGAGGGAAAGGGAACAGGTCCCGGTCACGTTGTCGTCCCCGCGGCCTCCAGGCGGGCGCGCACGTGCGTCCGGACAGCGCCCATGTTGACCCGGGACGGGCCTGCATGACACAGGAATGCAGGCTGTCTCCCAGCAGGGGTTGAAAGATCTTGTACTGGTGACCGGAACGAGGAAGCTCTGTCGAAGATGCGGCACTCGGGCAATTGTTCAACCCCAGCGTGACTGAAGAGGGCAACGCTGATCCTGTACTTCGTCGCCTGATGAACGGAACGAATACGTGGGGACGTTATGGTCGTTGCTGCTTCCGGCATTCCTGTTCGAACACGTGAGGACGCTATTATCGTCACTGCTTCCGGCATTCCTGCAGCCACGTCTCCCCCAGAGGGCTCACCCACCCTCGCGGTGGTCCTCAGAGAATCCTCCCCATGTCCAAATTTGCCGAACTCAACCGCGGGAAGGAAGCGCGAGAAAAACACCGGCCAGTCCTTGCTGTTTCTGTTATGGAGTCCCTCCTGGCTTTCAACAGCAATACCGATTTTTTCCGCGATATGATCCGCGCTGTTGTCCGTGAGAAGCTAGAGACAATTTGTGGTAGGTCGCAGCCAGCGACAAATTTTCTTATGAGCGTTATCCGCGAAGAGGTGGAGCAAGCTATCAGGCCTCCGCTACTACACGCCGAACCACAGCCTACCCAGACAGACTACTGCCGCCCGACATACGCTGACGCTCTGCGACGCCCTGCCCCAAATCCAGCGGCAGTTTTTCCCAACCATCACGACGTCCTGCTACCCTCCGTGCAGCCAGTGCAGCACCGAATCCAGAGCGATCGACAATGCCTGCGCAGAGGGGACATCTGGCGTGGCCCTGACCGCCGGCGTTTGTGCTTCCAATGTGGGGAGCCCGGTCACCTTTTCCACCGGTGCCCATATCGAGAGCTTGGCCTGCAGGGTTTTTCCTCCGATGCGCAAAGGCCCCATTTGGTCAGCGGCCCCGTGAGATTGAACAGTACGTAACCCAGCAACCTCTGTGGCCCATGGCGTGCCCTCAGTCCCGATCGCCGTCACCTCGCCGATCATGGTTTTCACTTAATGCGCAGAACTCCTCGCGAGTGACGGCGGGCCGATCGCCCAGCCCTCGCCAGGAAAAGTGAGGACAGCGACCTCCGGGGGCGTGGACGCTTGATATCGACAGTGCACGGCTAGGGTCCAGATCAGCGACTCGACATTTATAGTTAGCTGCCTGCTGCTCCGCGACTGTTCTCGTGACCTGATTTTGGGCGTAGATATTATCGTGAAAATGGTGCTCTTATCGACCTGCGGCACAGAACCGATACGTTTTCTACAGCGAAAGCCGACGACACCTCCGACGTTCGTCAACGCAGCTCCGCCCTTCGTATTTTCACTGAAAGTGTCTTGATCCCGCCGGGCTCCAGTGTTTTTGAAAGCGTCGACTGCGATAGTGGGCTATGTGATGGACCTGCAGTCGCCGAGGGCAACCTTTCCTTGCTGCTGACACATGGCATTTGCTCGGTCCGAAGCGTTGTCCACCTGCTTAACGGTCGGTCGGAACTCCTGATTACTAATTTTACGAGCGAACCACACACCTTTCCGAGCTACTGCCGTCGCGTGGGCCGACCAATTACTGGTCGATGTTACTGAGTTCTCGATGTTACTGAGTGATCGATGTTACTGAGTGCTCGATGTTACTGAGTGGTCGATGTTACTGAATGGCCGATGTTACTGAGTGCTTTGCGTCCGAGGCCATGGACCGTCCGGACACGTCCCTGGATCGCATCGATATTAGCTCCGGGCTTTCAGCGACTCAACGGCGCGACCTCCGCGCCCTACTGCTCCAGTACAAAACCTGCTTCGCATCCTCTTCGAAAGTGCGGCAAACGACGATCACGCAGCATCGGATCATCACTTCCGATGATGCTCGCCCCATACAGCAGCAGCCGTACCGCATTTCCCCGAAGGAACGCGACGCCATCCAAACGCAGGTGAAGGAGATGCTTACGGACGACCTTACAGAGCCCTTGGTCGTCGCCCTTCGTGCTTGTTAAGAAGAAGGATGGGACACTGCGCTTTTGCGTTGATTACCGTAAGCCGAATGCCATAACGAAAAAGGAGGTCTACCCGCTGCCCCGCATCGACGACTCACTCGAGAGACTTCGCGGAGCCAAGTATTTTTCGTCGATCGACCTACAGAGCGGATATTGGCAGATTGAGGTTGATGAACGTGACCGCGAAAAAAAAACTGCCTTCATCACACCCGACGGCCTATATGAATTTAGGATGTTGCCCTTCAGCCTTTGCTCTGCGCCGGCGACGTTTCAGCGCATGATGGATACTGTCCTGGCTGGCCTCAAGTGGCAAACCTGTTTAGTTTACCTAGATGGCATGGTGGTGTTCTCAGAAACCTTTGGCGAACACCTTGAACGCCTGCGGACCGTGTTGGATGCCCTGCGGATGGCCGACTTGACACTTAAACCCGAGAAATGCCACTTTGGCTACCAAGAGCTCAAGTTTCTCGGCCATGTGAGCGCCGACGGCGTACGACCCGATCCTGAGAAAACTGTCACCGTAGCCAAGTTTCCCCGTCCTACTACAAAGAAAACGCTCAAGCGCTTCTTGGGTTTTGCGCCTACTACCTCCGTTTTGTCGCCGACTTCTTCAAGGTCGCTGAACCCCGCACCCGTTTAACACATCACGATACACCATCCGTCTGGACTGCCGAGCAGCAGGCTGCTTTCACAGAGCTGCGGCAACGGCTCCACACTACCCCTGTGTTGGCTCACTTCGATGAGGAGGATGCTACCGAGATACACAGCGACGCTAGCAACATCAGGTTTGTTGCCGACCTCGGTCAACAGCAAGAAGGCGTGGAACATGTGATCGCGTATGAGAGTCGCACACTCTCGCGCACCGAAATCAACTACTCCACCTCGGAAAAGGAGTGACTCGCTGTCGTCTGGGCCATGATGAAATTTCTGCCTTATATCAAGGGTCGTCATTTCAAAGTGGTCACCGACCACCATTCCTTGTGCTGGCTTAGCAATTCTCCGGGACCCATCAGGCTGCCTAGCACGCCGGAGCCTTCACCTTCAAGCATTGGACTGCGGAATTGCCTCAAGGACACCCACAGTCAGTCACAGCCTAAGATTTTATCGACTGTGCGGTCACACCGAATGCACCCTGTAGCGCCAAACACTGAACAGCGCAAGATTTTGTTACGTGATACCGAAATTTGTAAAGTTGCATAATGTTTATGATGACTTATTGCCAATGTCTGGTTCGCGCTGTAATTCATCATGACCTCTAAACATCAACTACTGAGAGCGCTTAGGATATATTAAACCTTAAACTAAACCTTAATTACGGACTGCAGAGCCGCTTCTGCTTCATAACGAAAGTTATTCTCTGGAAACACACAAAGCGTAGGATACATTCAGACATCAGGAATACTTGCATGCTACCGTCACTAATAGTTCCTCAGGCTATCGCGTCGTCGGTCTGCGTCCCTTGGAAGTAATTTTATCGGGACTTTTAATAATTTCCAACGACTTATAATCGCGATGAACGCAAACGTAGAATATGTACATTGCCGCCGTAGTGTTTGGCAGTACAATCAACTTATTGGGGACAACAATCCCCACGGCCGATGGCAGCGAACCTAAAATTTTTTCTCGCCTAAAGAAGACAAGACTCCTACAAGAACTTTCAGCGTATAATCACAGTCGTATTAGCGATGTAACATGCTAAATTTTGTATTTTTACTTCGACCGTGTCAGTATGGAGTTTACATCTTAATACGTGGCCTGTCACGTACATCTCTAAATTCAAAGAGCTGTCAAATGGAATGAAAAAAAACTTTCTTCCTAGATGTATTGCAAGAAATTACTTTGGACACTTTTAAAGCGTCATATATGTTTTGTAAGAAATCGAGGAGAGCCGGGGAAAATCTCTGGTGCGTTTGGTGTGAAATGACTCTTGTGAGAGCTCGACCGCGATCTTGGCACCGCATCCTATTAGCGCCGCGCGAGACACCTCAGTGTCGCTCGCTTAGCTTGTGCCGCAGCAACGTGCACGGCTTTCTTCGCAACCTGTGTGTGCAGCAGCGTAAAGCTACCTGTGGCGTCATGAACTTTTTCGGTGCGGAGTAACGGGGGGCGTATCTTTTCCTATATAGAATGCGTTTCTCCGAATACGGTAGCGAAGGTATACTTTTCATGACGGCGGTTTTGCCTCTTTATTTCTGTGTGGTATCTAGAATTGCTTATTTTTTCACGCATTCACTACGAGCGCTCTAAAAGAGCGCCATTTGAGTCACTGTGCAAATGTAGTTCCTACGGTCGTGTGGTCATGCAACATTCATTATACAACACATCAGGCGTGCTGGCGCGGATGTTGCCGAGTGCTCTAATGAGTCAAACGGCGAACTAGGTAGCTTCCCGCTATCATTTTGTCGAGCGCAGCTGGGAGTGATAGTGAAGATTCAATTTTGTTAAACACCTACTCGGAAGAAAATATCCGCTTTGGAAGCCCATCCATGCGTTTCATGTTCTTCCGTGGTTTCCCTAGAACGGAAGCTAAAAGTAAACTAATATATATTAAGCATAATTGATCTCCATCTCACCACAACACGCAGGTAATGTGTGAAGGAACCGTATAAAACGTTGCACTATTCCACCCTTAAGATTGGATGCTCGATAGTGGCAGCCGCTTCCTTACATAGTCAGTTATCAGCGCCGGCGCGATTCGTACGCACTATTTCGTATTAGCGGTTAAAGCAATTCGTTTACGATGGTAAAGCCGCTAACATATCACTAAAGTGTTAAACACGCCAAAGCGGCAGCTCTGTTTACCGTCTAGCATGACGTTCGCATCTGCTCTTGTAGATCGCTTTTGACGTCACAACAAGCGCAAAATTTATCTTTGGTCTCTTTCACTCTGAGCACTACTTGGTGATGTAACGTGTTTCGCACTTTGCACACTTCTCAACAAAGCCTAACGGCGCATACCGAGTTTGGAGACGCGAATTAAAGTTTAATATGATGAAAGCCGGAGAGCATATGCGATTATCTTGTACGTTCGACAGAGGTGAAAAACAATTTGACCTCACGACTTATTGAAAGCCCAGGCGCACTTTGCTGATAACGTAAAAGGTAGGGGATTATGGATAGTGCTTCAGGATATGTCACCTTATATATTATTTCTCTTGATGCGCAAACTGAACGCAAAACGCAACGGTATGATCACTTGCGATAGCTGTTTTTCTCAATTTTATTTTGCTAATTCATTTTTGCTTGCCCCAAGACTGTGGAAATGGCACACTGGCTGTAAGGACCAAGCTAGGTCACCGTTACCAATGAATTCCCCTCACCCAGTGCCGTCAGCGGCAGCGACGCCGTCTGAGTGAGCAAGCGAAAAACACTGGTTGGTGGAGGTATACTGCCGGCGATGAAAGAGAAACAAGCTGCAAGAACAGAAAGTTATCTTTCCACCTAATTCGTGATGACCTAACGCCAACTTGCCTCAGCGACTGCTGACCATGTACTCTACTAGCCGACAGTGTTAGGGCGAGTATTTTTTATATTTTTGTTTTCATAAATTTCGTTCCTTTCGTCTTCAGCAGAACAGTTCTACATTTCAGCATTAATGCTATAATATGTGACTGCGAAGACATATAGCAGCGAAGAGTAGAGCGCCTTAAAACAAGTTTAGTTGAACCATAAAATTACGTGCTCCGTCAGAACTATTGCAACATCGAAAATGTATTTTATAAGAAACATGAAACATGGATGAATAGGCGACAGTACTTTCACTCCTTACGACAGCAGTCAAGAGGACATGACACAATTTTAACAACTTGCTATTTTCGTACCCCCCCCCTCCCCCCTGCCTTTCCCGGATATTACCTCGAAGCTGTCCAGAACCTCGCTGGCTTCATCAGGCACCGACAGCGACAGCTGCAGGGCGACACCAAGAATGAGAGCGAAACAAATACATATGATAGTTCACTCAGACGAGTTGCAGTGGCTTGGCGATGTAGGCCAGTTGTTGCCGAAGATTCTATATATTCTCTTTCTTTACCGCAAAGCTCCTGCTCAGTTGCCGTCAAGGTGTCAATAAATCGTACCCAGAGTGGTCCAGCTGCCTTGTGTAATTGCCATGAGTTCAATGGCCTAAACGGATAGTACAAAAATTTGTCCATCATTTCGCGCAGCCGGATTCAATCAAAAACGTATTTAGTGAACGTGGATTCGTCAATAGGCAGTTCATTGTTTTTGATTCCACGGGTCCGAGGTAGTTGGCACACATACGTCGCTTATTTCATTTACAGCGAGGCGGGTGCAGTGATCCCGAAGCACTTGAATTCATTGGAAAAATAAGGAAAAATATGAAGTTTGTATAAAAAGTTCAGAGATCTCTTAGGCAGCAAACCACGGCTTTCGCTCCAACCATTGTTTCCGCGATTTTTCAGCTGCGACTCTCGTGACGACGCAATTGTCCCAAAAACGTATTGCGTGCAGGTGTGTGTTCTTAGCTTGTCCCCGCTGTGCTCTTTTAGAATCGACGTAAAGTTAAAGTTATTAAAAACCATTTATTTACTGTTTCAAGGCCTCTGGCGTATTTCACAAATGACAACTAGTTTGTACAGCCAACAAGCAATTTGTATTGAAGGTCAGAGTGAAAGCCATCATTTTTCATTTGAAAAACAATTCTTTAATTGCTCCTGTGATTAGAGTGCAAATAAAACATCCCCGACAAATGGCATTTGGTGAAGAATTCATTCAAGATACAACCTTTGTCCGTAAATTTTCGACCACTGATTTATTTTCTTCTCTAGAAATGATTCCCCAAAACCGATGTTGGTGCGTATATGTAGCGCGGTCTTCTCAGGCTAACCTGAGCTATTTATGTTAATTGCTGTGGCAGCCGCTAGATGGCACTAAATGTAGAAACATACAGTGTCACTAGTTGTTTCTGCATTCTACTGTGAGTGAATGTGGAGAGATGGACGTCCTCCAAGAACAGCGTGTAAACATGAAATTCTGTGCGAAGCTTGGCAAGACAGCCACATAGATGTATGAGCTCATTATTGACGCTTACGGCAACGAGACATCATAGCGGACGCGAGTTTTTGAGTGGCACAGAAGGTTCGTTTCGGTGGGAACGTCGGTGCAAGGCGACACAAAGCAGGGGCGCCCTTCAACCTCACGGAATAAAAATAACGTGGCTCGGATCAGGGAAATCGTACAGCATTACAGTCCGCATGCTATCAGATGCTCTCGACATTATTAAGACAACGTGCCACCAACTTTTGCGTGAGAACTTGGGGAAACGAAAGCTGAATGCCAGACTTGTGCCGCACTCCCTCACAAGGGACCAGAAGGACACGCGGGCATCAGTGAGTGCTGATTTTCTCTCCGAGGCAAAGAATGATTCTGCATTCATCGACAGCATCATTGCTGAAGACGAAACATGGTGTTTTCAATACGATTCTTAAACAAAGAGGTAGACCGCCGAATGGCGTTCCGCTAGCCCTCCGGCGTCGAGAAATGTGGGGCGACAGAAGACTGAACCAAAGTCGTGCTGACAGTTTTTTTCGATGCCAGATGTGTCATACACCACGAGTTCGTCCCACAATAGTAGACGGTGAATCAGGAGTTTTGTATCCGCGTGTTCCAAAACATGCGTGATGCGCTGCTACTCCTGCGGCCTGACTTAAGGTAATCTGGACAATAAAGCCTTCTCCACGATAAGGCGAGGCCGCACACTGCTCTCAACGTGACGAAATTTCTCCCCAAGCACAGCATTACAGTACTTTCCCATCCGCCATACTCGCCTGACCTCTCCCCATGCGATTTTTTCCTGTTTCCTCGTGTGCAGAGATCCCTAAAAGGGTTCAGGATGGGGAGCGTGGAGGCCATTCAAGGCGGCACGACAAGGGAGCTGACAGCGCTGAAAAAAGAAGCGTTTTCCAACTGTTTCCAAGACCTCATGAAGCGTTGGAAGCTGTGTACAGACTGCAAGGGAGACTATTTCGAAGGGGTGCTGCACAAATGATTTCAATGTTGAACGCATTTTTTTCAATGGACTTAGTCTTAGAACTTTACGGACAAAGGTTGTATTCGCGTTTGTTTAGCTAATAAGCTTTGAAAAGTTTTAATATGGCGAGTTTTACAAGTTTCTTTTTTATTTCATTAATTACTTGATTTATAGCGTTGCTCTTAAGTGACAAAAACAGTTGTTTAAAGTGTTTCTCATCAGAACTCAATTTAAAGCTGTGTTTGTTTTCTAATCCCCACACGTCCGCCGAACATCTCTATAACGTCATAGCGTCAGCTACTTAGTTTTAAACGAATCCTCTCAAACAGCAGTGCGGAATGTCATCTGAGGGCGAGGAAGCGAACCCTTCCTGGAACATACTGAAATAAGCAGAAACGGAGCGAAGTGAAGACAGAGACTGGTATCGGTCGGTAGAAAAAGTTAGGCATCGTGTCGCGTTCCAGGGTCACTTATGGGTCACGGAGACAGACGTCTGCCGAGCATCGGCGTCATCGTGGCAAAGCGAAATACAACGCAGAAAGCGCGCTGGCATTAGCGGTATACCGACTGAGATCGGCCGAAGCGAGCTGCTTGGTTTCAAGACTCGGTGTCATCCCTCGCTCGCTTGGCTTTTCTCAGCATATCACAGTACCGCCCATATTTGCCGGCCCATGATTTCGAAAGGCGCTGCTGTGCGCAGCACGTGTGCGAGAGCAGACGACGCAGCAATACGTGCGTCACAATTTTGAGGCCCATTTGACCAGAGTTGCTGCTCTTCCAAGATAGTGACGTCAAAGCGCGCCCCGGCGCCCAGAAACCGAAACCTAAATCGCTCAGTATAAAGAATGGAAAAATAAATTTATTTGCCACACATATATGAAGTGCGCAGCGTGCATCACGCGTCCTGGGGCAATAAGCAACGTTTGAAACAAAGAACATACCAACCAAAAATTTGATGCCTGTACAACTGAGCACTTCACCTTTTGGAAGTCATTTCCACGGTCCGCGCGCCTCCGCGCGCCGCCGCGTCAGCCGTTTTGTTTGTTTACGTTGAACAGATTTGTGGTTGACTTTGTACTTGGCTGGACCTTTTATGGATAAAGTTCTGGAGAATTGCCAGAAATAATATTTTAAGCTTATATAATTGTACTGAAATGTTCTTTTCAGCTTTTGAAACACTACATAATAATTTCAAACATCTTTATGCGGGCTGATGTCTTTCAATTCTACTATTTTTTTTCACTGATAATCACTGCCATCAGTTTCGAATGACATTATTTTTTACTATGTAGCACTGAAGGAAACCGAACATTCGATGCATCGAATGACATTCGGTTGGAATGACATTAAATTTGCCGTGTGCAGGGGTATAACACTCTCCCCAATCATGTCACTTAGAACGAATGGTACTCCAACATACATAATCCGGGCTGCAGAAACACTGCACAATGTTTCGCATCACTTGGCTATGCCAAAGAAACTCCAACCCGGAAAAAACATCTGACCCAACCTATGAGCGCTGGGTGGTCACCCTGCGCAGCGAGGACCAGAAGAACCTGGCGGGAAGGGGACGAGCAGCGCTTCAGAGAACTGGGTTCTTGGACTGCGGCCAACCAACTTTTAAGGTCTGATTAAATGTTTGGCCTCCCTCTGTCTTTATAAAGAAGGACGGTTGAGTCTTTTATGCATATGTTTCTATCAGGAGCACTCTTCTCGGCCGTTTTTCAGAAGAAACGTAGTAAAACCCTACAAAAGCGACAGTGCCACTGCAAACTCGCTGTCGCACTGCGCACATGGCCATCTGCTGATGAAGATTAAGTACACGGATGATAACCTACAGACGCCAGTGAACCTAAGCTGCATGAACAGGGTCCGGACACATTTCAGGTGCGCTAAATGTTCCTCACGCGGGCGCGGCACCTGTATGGCACCGACAAGAAAGAGAAAAGAAGAAAAACCCAAGGAAGCGTTTGTAGGGATAGACAGAAATTGAAGCTTGTTAATTTATTTTATTACTTTATTTTCTCAAAGGTAGAGGACTTTGCCCCCAGCATGAAAGCTCTAACGTGCATGCTGACAGTGAAGAAGACATTTGCAGAGTTGGTTACGAGGAAGCGCTTCCGTCCAGAGATAGCACGGGATAAGCTTGAAGCCTTTTCCTCGAACATGCAGTTAACCCAAGCATGAGATTAAAAATTATACAGTGCCGACCCTTAATCGACAGCATGACTGGCGTGAAATATTGCGGACACGAAGAAGAAAATGGCGCATTCAATATAAAGGTGATAATTTTTTTTTACAGCCTTAATGGCGCGTCTCATATTGCTCGCTAGTGAGCAGTTTTAGCATTCCTGGGGACTGTGGCACTATGCGAGCGGATGTATTGGAGGAAAACAAGTGACACACATTGTAGACGGATTGCGGCCCATGAGCGCGACATGGGAGTCCAACGAAGCATGTCCTGCATAGCAGTTGGTTACAGACCTTCACCACACGTTCTCCTGGTGCACCATTCAAATTTACGGGCACATTGTGAGGCGCACACCACGTCATATCCTTCTCCGTAACGCCATTAATCCTGTTTTCCCGAAGGGTAAGGCTACGCGCTGAAGAAAATCACAATGCATCGTTGCAATATTTGTTGCTGGGTTAGAAATGCTCCCTAGTAACGAATCGCGCATGTTGATATCACCAAAATTCAGGCGCCCAGTGACGCCAGCCTGGATAAAGTAGTGTAGCAAGGCGCACTCCTATTCTTAGTAATCAGTAGGTTAAACCTGAGCGTCAAGAGAAGAGAACCTGTACCCAGCCATAGTGCACCCGAAATACAGGACTTTCGAGACTACTGCTACAGTGCATAGCATGGACGACGACAGTAAACTGACACTGCACAACACAAGCGATGAATAATAAAAAATGCTTACTATATGTGCAGGAATTTACCTGTATATATTTGAAACCGTTGCCACCATCCTTTCACCGCAGATATTAAACCCAAGAAAGAAATCATCAATGGAGTCAAAAGACATGACAAGTGCAACATGGCCCTACACGTCTACTCTGCGTCTGCGTCTGCAGGAATGTTGTTCCAGCTGTTGCTTCAATACTTAATGCCACGGAAGACGAGCTGACTTAGTCCACCTGACGACTGGATAGCAAAGGCGCTTCAATCACTTCTTTCACCAGCTGATATCAGAGTTCCTCCTAAACATGCGGCACCGGGAAAAGACAGGTGCACTACGAGGCGCTCGATAACACTGGCTGTTATGGGCCCACAGGATTCATTCGCCCTATTCGCACTTTTTATAACCATGTTCTTTTAGCGGTTCATTTAGGCAGCTTCAGTCTGCCCAACTATTTCTCCGGGCATGTACGTCAGGGGCAGCGAATACACGACCCCTTGAGCACGCTTCACGATGTTGTTTTTCTTGCCTTTTTTCACACCTCTTCCGGTTGCCTTCCTCCTTAATCACTTGCAGGCGAGGCTTCGGGACCTAGGGGGGGGGGGGGGGGGAAAGGTGGCATTAATATCCACGCGGCACCCAATCTTCTTTAGTTAGTACGACGCATTATGGGCGTGCGGCATGACAACTGGCTGTTTTGCTTGGCCTCTTCAGACTACGATATCGTTCTGTCTCCTTTCGTTATCCTCTCCAGGACTCCTACCGTCTTAGCTAGCATTTTTCTCGTTGCTAAGCGATTACTCAGCAACAGACGATAATTAAGGAGACGGGTACTAAGGGACTTAAAGGAGGCCCATATGTTCGCGGAAGGCGTTTCTACAGAACGACCACAAGCCTTTTTGGGGGCATAGTTCAGGCACTGACTGACGGCACCTCTTTCCACACCGTCATACAAATTTTAACTTTGGGCATTTGAAGTGCGCTTGGGAAGTGGGGCCATGCACGGAAGTTTCCTTCGGTTGAATTAAGACACATTTAAATTTTGCCCTTCCAAAATTTAATACTCTACAACAGCATACAACAGACCGCGACCCGTATTCAAGATCCATATTTATGTTTTGCCCGTTCAAATTTCATTACTCTTCAACAGCATTCAACAGACCGCGCCCTTTTTCAAGATAAAATTTTAATTGGAGTAATTAACAATTGTGGTCAGCTTTTTTTGATGGTAGGACAGACAGTAAGGAAAAACGACGCAATACTTCCCACACGCCAAACTGAGTTTATTTTTGTTTTTCACGCTGTAACACTTGCTTAATTTGCTGTGATTTCCCAATGTCACTTTGGCTGAAGGAACTGACTAAGCAGGAGTGGCACCTCATACGACGATGTCCATTTTGAGGAAATCTTAAAGGAAAGAGTGGCGACTATTAAACAGTACTATTCAGGAAAGCCGCTTACTTCCGCAGGAGGAAAGGTGTAATAATATATGACAAACAAAACAGCATCGCCCGTATCATAGGCAAAGATCAACCGGCCAATTCTAACTGACTCGCCAACAGCGTGCAGAAACAACATGAATGGCAAAAGAGGGGGGGGGGGGCAGCGCTTCACATCCTAAATACAGCGAAATTACCGCCGAAGGAAAAACAATTGCAACACTTAATGTGGGTACCGGGACACAAAGGCATCGCGGGGAATGCCGTGGCGGATAGGAGAGCTTGAGAGCTTATAAACAGAGCCTCCAACCAAACCAGCCTCGAGCAGCCTGACGCGGAAATAGTGCCCTTAGGATATTCAGAAATTCTGAATTACTATAAGGGGTTCAGGATTAGATATCTCTCACCTGACAAAAATGTCCACCAGCAAGAAGCGGTCCATTGGAGACAGCTACAAACGGGAACTTTCCCGAATCTAAACATGCTAAGATCCACCCAGGGCTATATAGCAGCAAATGCACGTGGTGTGAGGACAAAGCCACGTTAATTCATACAACGTGGTGTGAAAAGAGAACAAATGCGGCTGCAATAAACAAAATTCCGAGTGCGGAGCAGTTGGAGAGGA
This sequence comes from Amblyomma americanum, assembly GCA_030143305.2. Taxonomy (NCBI): domain Eukaryota; kingdom Metazoa; phylum Arthropoda; class Arachnida; order Ixodida; family Ixodidae; genus Amblyomma; species Amblyomma americanum. The sequence continues at coordinate 28,793 of JARKHS020005038.1, read as the reverse complement.
TGCTTTCCAGCGAGGAATAGGCGGTCCAGGCAGGACTGGACCGGAAAGCATACCTGGCGGCAAAACTCAGAGGGGCCCTGGACTAGCGGCGCAAACCCTGCCACAAGAGCCACAGACCACGTCAAAAGATGGGAAGAGTTGCTCGACACCGAGGCCCACCCATATATTTTTATGAATAAAGTTACTACCACCACCACCCTCCGTGAACACCACAAAGCTGTCCTCCTTTTCGGCTTGGAGAAGCTGGAGGCTGTTTTCCCTGACGTAGGACACTGCTTTCGTCACGGTATTCTTGCTAGTCCTTGTGCCACTGCTGCGCGTAGAAATTCTTAACGCATCAACTCCATCCAGTAGGCATCATGCTTTATTAGCACTTCTGTTGGGCTTAGTTGGTGCATGATGATACAGATGAACGATGTGCGCAAAGCATTCGACGAACCACACACACAGGAGAAACACAAGGACTGGCGAACAGTAACAACTATTTTATTCTTCTCACATCAACGCATAGATATACATTTTTCCAAACTTGCACAAGCTAACAAAAAATCCAATCATGCGAGATTACTGGCAACGATGCGAATACAAAAACTTCAATTCGGCGGAGTAAAATGATAAGGAAGTATCGCTAACACATCCTTCGGCCTTTTTCTTAATATGGAATGCTTCGAGAGCCAGCCGCGCGTGTTCGTTTCTGCTCCGGCCCAGAATCACCGTCTCATCGATTCGCGGTGCACAATTGTTGCAGTTAATAATGTGTGACTCAAGATGTTCACCTTTGTCACTTTTGTTCCTCACATTTAGCGCATGTTCCCTGAGTCGCTCATTTATGCAGCGCCCTGTTTGCCCGATGTGCATCTTTCCACGTGAGAGTGGGAAAGCATACACGACTCCGGTAAAGCAAGGGACAAAGGTTGTCCCATGCCTGATTTGGCAGCCATGCCTTGCATCACCGCACGTGTGGGAGCACAGCTTAGAAAGCTTGTTCGGCGCAGAAAACGGCAGAGGGATTCCATGCCTGGTAGTCACTCTCTTGAGTTGGTGGGAGACCTTATGTATGTAAGGCATCACCACAAGCCTGTAAGTTTCATATTCGTCGAATGTTTTGCGCACATCGTTCATCTGTATCATCTTGCTTTGTTCTCTTCAGACGCCTTTTCTGCTATATGCCTATTCAAGGCCAGGAACTCATGTCGTTCAACTTGCGGCTCATTGCTAATCTTCGGTCCTTTGCTCAAAAGTTGGTTTACTTCACTAGGAAGCTCACCTTTTCCCACGACTGTCACCAATCTCTTTGGCTGCGTCTTGTTCTTCTTCACAGCGGTCCTCAAAACTTAGTTGAGTGTGTGGGCCCACCAAAACTCTGTCATTCTCACAATTAGGCAGCGAATTGCTTTGAGCTTGGTCTCTGCTAGCCATCCCGGGTTCATGTTGTAGCACACTGTGCGCACGTGGTCTTCGCACCGTCTAATTTGTCGGCACAGACGATCTTTCAAAAATGTGCCCAACCGCTTCAGAAGACCTACCAGAGGCCTAGGTAACCAACAAGTTCACTCACTTCCATTGGTCTGACGCACTTTTGAAGGCTAAAGTAAATTTATCTTGCCCGGCACGTTGGCGCAATGATGATGGAGACAAAGGCATTCAGCTGAGAAGATGAGAAGAAGTGACATACAAAAGTGCCCTGAGCTTCCTTGTGTTCGTCTAGGTTCTGCGATAGTTACATTGTTACAACATGCACCATCTAGCCCAACAAAAAATTCTTCGAAACCATCTTTCAAAAGCTCAGGGACCTTTTGTATGCGACTTCTTGTCATCTTCTTCTCAGCTGGATGCCTTTGTCTCCACATCATTGCGTCAATGTGCCCGGCAAGATACATTTTTTTGAATGGCGGAGTTTTGGTGGGCCCACACACTCAACTAAGTGTTGAGGACCGCTGTGAGGAAGAACAAGACGCAGCCAAAGAGATTGGTGACTATCGTGGGAAAAGGTGAGCGTCGTAGTGAAGCAAACCAACTTTTGAGCAGAGTACCTAAGTTTAGCCATGAGCCACAAGTTGAACCACATGAGTTCCTGACCTTGAATAGGCGTATAGCAGAAAAGACGTCTGAAGTGAACAAAGCAAGATGCCTAGTGGATGGAGTGGATGCGTTAACAAGTTCTAAATGCAACAGCGGCACAAGGCCTAGCAAGAATACCGTGACGAAATCTGTGTCCTACTTTAAGGAAAACAGCCTCCAGCTTCTCCAAGTCGACAAGAAGGGCGGCTTTGTGGTGTTCACGAGGAAGATCTCGGAGTAAGAGCCGGTGAAGCTATTGCCAATAACTTTGTTCCTATGAAAGCCAGTGCAACGGAAGTGAAAGGCAAGGCAGCCCAGATGTGCGAGGACTCGGAATTGGACAGACTAGCAAGTAGCATCACGAGCAGTAAAAAAGAGTGCGCTCACGGTGTTTTTTACTGCGAAAACGCATAAACCGTAAGTGCCTTTTAGAACTGTGGTTAACGACACGCACACTTGGTAGCCTAATCTAAGCAGATACCTGCAAAAGCACCTCAGTCAGCTTCCTGTGCTTGATCCTTTTGATGACAAGAGTTCAAAAGATGTTATTAGTTTTCTGGATGGAAATGCTTATATTGGTTATGTGTTTTCTGTCGATGTAGAAGATGTATTTTAGTCTGTGCCCCTAGTGAGTTGTTTGCAGCTGTGAGATATGCTATAGAAGGCAGTGGTGCTGTTCAATTTCAGAACTCCTCAGGGGTTTCACTAGATATTTTTATGAGGATGCTTGAGTTTTACCTCAGTGTGACGTTTGCCTCTTACGTTAACAAATTGTATCGTCAAATACAGTGAATATGCATTGGGTCCTGCGTAGCGCCATTACATACTAACATTTTTTCTAGCATCTATTGACCGCGCCCTTGAACTAAGTTTAACAGGGAAGGGGGCACTGATAGTTTTTAGGTATGTTGACGATTTCATGGTAGCTTTTAAGAAAGAGGATGAGTTTACGTACACATATGCTGTGAGCACTGTGTTAAAAACTTTTAAAGAAATGTGAGGGGGACTGATGTGCACGCATGAACTGCCTGTGCGCGGTTTTTTAGTTTTTAGACATAAGCATTACTGTGGGTGAAGGTCATGCATGTTGGCAATTTGCACCGTGAGGACAGGACCTACTTACGTATGCTTCGGCCTTGTCGAAAAGTGTGAAACGCGCCATGGCCAAGCTTTGCCTTGAATGGGGCCTTATGAAGTCGTACTGTCATATCATGCAAGGGAGCTATGACATGAAGGTTGAGAAATTAGTATCGGCAGTGTTCCCAGGCCCAGTCATCACAGCGGTTGCTTAATCCTTCTTACAGAAAATGAAAACCACCATGTTGCAGCAGCCATGTGAAAGCAGAGAAGTGACTCTTAAACCTGATATAGTGCCTTAGGTGCATAAGGTAGTCCACCACTTGAAAAAAGTGGCCAACAAAGATAGCGTGTCACTTGTTTTCACGGCCCCACGCAAGCTGGCACAGCTCTGCGCGCGCATTGCGAGCAAGGAGAAAACTGGTTTCTGCATCAGACATGGCAAGACGTTCACGAATTGCTGCATCAGGGTGGTATACGAAATACCGCTTTCATGCGGGAAGGCCTATGTGAGCTAAACCGGGAATTGAATCAATTAAAAGGCAGGTGAGCATTCGCGGTCATTAAAAGACGTAAGCGGTGAACATCATTTTCAGCACTGCGCTGAGCGTTATGAGTTCCCTCGAGCGGTAGAACATTTGCCACAGGTTAGATGCAAGTACCGCAAAAAGTGTCAGTCATGGTTTCGTAAGATAAAAATTTTAGGTGAAAGCAAAGATGAAAGGGCAATGTAACAATTGGAAGCATTCTTTAAGAAAGAGAGGTGTAGTTTTTGTTAGCGATACATCTGTGAACATCTTCAATTCGGAAATGGCATATGCTGAATTGTTCTGTTGATAGTGCTGCGTGTGAACTGGTATCTGAGCCTGTCCTGGTTTTCCTTACATTTACTTCGCTTTCAGTGAATAAAGTTAGATGAAGTTAGCGCCAGTCCTGTGTGGTCCTTTCTTGTGTTTGTCTTGGTTGCGCTATAGTTCTTTTGTTACAAATGAGACATTTGTTCTGAAAACATGGTTCTTGGGGCTGGAGATTTATGATCACGGTAGTAATACCTAAGAGCAGTTGTGGTCTAAACCTTGCCTGGTTTGCAGTATTCATGAATGTGGCAATTTAGCGGCGATAAGGAGCTTTATTACATTTCATTTTGTTTGTTAAATTCTCGAAACCAAAGGTATTCGGTAGGAAGGCATTGCATCGTGGTACTGAATTTTAACGTTACGAATTCAGCGTTCCTTGAAACTTCCAAAACATTATGTTGCTTTCAAATGTCTTGTAAATCTACTCTCCATTTTCATTGTGTAAATGGAGCTTCAGTCGTCAGGGTTGTGCATTCGGTTCCAAAAGAAGAGCGTACAAGCGCTCTGAACTCATTTAAGAGCGAATGCAATTGGCATTTGACGTCACGACGTCTTGTCGTGCAAATGCGCATGCACGCATAAATACAAGATCGCATTTGTTTACCTTGAGATTAAATATCTCTTACGGAAAAGATTTACGAATGCAATATTTTACAGTCTTTCGTCTTGCCCCACGGAAGCTCCGCCTGCAATTCAAGCTGGCCCCTCGCTCTATCACCCTCTTGTAAGACGTGGGCCTGAATGTCAACTATAAGACATTAACGGTCTACCCAACGTATCTACTAATAGCTACGTTCATCGCTCTTAGGATCTACACGCAGTTGTCCACAATAGTATTCGCTATAGGGCCAATGGTTGTAACCTGCGTAGCTGGCATTCTGACAGGGCATGGAAAGCCACCAGCGAAGTTAAAAATTTACTGTGCCTTACACAGCCTCGCAATTTAAGCCCCAGATTTACAAGGCAAAAAAGGCCGCCACCGTATGGAAGACGTTGAAGTTACGAGCGTTAGCTGTTTGGTTTACTAGGCGAAGAAAGGGAAGAAGAACGCACAGCTCGTGTCAAGAAATGGAATGTAATACCCTTTGAAACGGGGTGGATTGTCACCATGCTCGGCTACGCGTGCACGCACGCCGCGTAGCGGAACGATCATCGCATAGCGCAATCTATCAGAGAAATTACGATGGACGTCTACCCATTGTCGAGTTGCATCCCCTAAAGGTACGTCCCAAATGGAACTTGCTTCGTTTGGGGGGGTCAGGGTGGGCCTAGAAATCAGCTTGCGGTGCGATATGGTAACGCTTCAATTAGTAACTGCATGTATACAATGTATACCTATAATGGAATTGTGGTTCTATATCTCTACCACAACCCATAGGTTTCATTTGCCTACCAAATTCGGTATACAACTGTCTCCGGATGGGTTCCCAGTGTTGTCGGAGTATATTTTGCAGAACGTATGTAATTATTTATAGCGGTCTCGTAACGGTACAGTTTTCCTACCCGTTTTAGAATATTTTTGGTGAGGGGGTGATGAGATGACACAACCAATTTTAATGGCGGCCGTCTTGGATTCGAGAAACCGAAAGTATGACTCCATTTCTTCCCCTGAATAAAAACTCGCGTAGTTCAACGTCTATCCACAATATTGGACCGTGGCGTCATCATTAGCACGCCGCAGGTGGTTGTTTCTACAATGATATTGTAGATGGCGCTACAAGTCTCAATGCGATCTGCGCTGTTCTCTAGATGCAGCCACAGATGGCGCTTTGCTCTCAGGGTGGTGGAGACCACGAAATCTCGAAACGTGATGAGTAGTTGCTCTCACAGATGGCGCTGTGATAGAGGGTCGTAGCAGACCCAATGAAATCTCGAAACGTGATAAATAAGAGCTAACGCTCTTCAAAATCTCTGCCGCAGAATTAATTGGACGGGCCGAGGCCGTTCACTGCATTCTTTTATGAGTTCAAAGTCACTGAAAACAATTTAAAGCACCCTGCAACGATAAGGGCGTCATTCTCCACGTCTCCATGTAACCGATGGCGATGCAAATAATTAATGAGTGCACTTCTTTCACTGCTAGATCCTGACTCCTAGCGTAAAGGTATAGTAAATAGGAATAGGTAGTGCAGCTCTCATGAAGGGTTAGTGCTCAAGATAACAAATATGCCCATGAAGATGGCTGGATGAGGCATACCCGGCAAAAGGTGAGAATACTGCGGCGTCCCTCTGGAATTTCGCTAACTGCTTAAGCTGAGGTTAAATGGTTTATTGCGAACGCACTGCTTCAAGGGGTCAAACCGGCTCATCGAGTTTTTTGAAGCTTGACTTTGAGGCTGACCTTGGCCGAAAAATAAATAAATAAAATAATTTTTGCCACTATTACGATTGAAATCTTCGGCTCCGCGAACAGAGCAGGTTGGCTGGCCACTGCCTGAAAGCATTAAGCAATCGCCGCAGCCAATCACGCCTCGCGATAAACTGCAACACACTCTCGCGCTGTGGATTGCACATCGTCGCCTTCATCAAATTCCATCTGCGGCGCGAACAGATCAGATCAGCTTGACGTCGATCAGATCTTAACATGAGTCTCATTTCGGCGCAGACTTGCCGACGACCCAGCGAAGCAAAACGATGAGCCGATTAGTCTAAGCACATACTTTCGAACATCTATTCGGTTGAATTACGTCACTTAGCTGTTGGCTCGTTTACAGTTCTCCTGCATTAACTAATCCTGGCGTTTTTAAATACATATCATATTTTTTTATCTTCGCTCAAGCAATATTTTGTTTTAGGTGGTGATTTTAATATGCCCACTGTCCAGTGGGACATTAATAAATGCAATTTGATAGACTCGAGTGCCTTGTCAGTTAGCTTTTCTGAGTTTATTTTAGCTAATGACCTGTACCAGTTTGTTGCAGAACCAACATGACAAGGAAGTAACGGTTCTTCTATCCTCGACTTAATTTTTACTAATTAACAGACCATCCATCAATAGTGACGTTATGGTCGTTCCGGGAATAAGTGACCATGAATGTGTTGTTGCACAGCTTATGCCTAGTAGCTCTCAAATAGCACACGCGGAAACCAGAAAGGTTTATTTCTATGAAAAGGGTGATTATACTTCCATCTGCACCGAGCTTAAATCTTTCTTACCTGAATTCACTGCGGCCAGTGTAAATTTCGATTGAAATGGGCTGTGGTTAATGTTTAAACATATACTTGAAAAAGTAATTGCTCAGTATATCCTTAGAAAAGATATGTCTTGTAAAAGGCGAGCTCATAAGCCATGGGTGACTCGCGAGACTCGTTTGCTTATAAAAAAAAGACACCGCCTCCTATGCAAGCACAAAATTAGCAATGACCGCTCTGTCGATGACTCCTTAAAGCACCTTGGCAATGAAATTGAAATTATGAATAAGGTAGCCAGGCGTAACAATTTTCATGCTTTGGGAGATAAGCTGCAAACTAATTCTAAGGAAATGTGGAAGTTTTTAAAATCGAATGGAAGAGAGCCCGTAGGAATCCGAAACATAGTAGATTGTAACGGTGTACTAGTGGATGATGAATATAAGAAGGCCTGTTCATTTAACATTTATTTCCAGTCTGTTTTAACTCCGCCTAATTCTGGTAATCTCCCTCCAGTGTCTGAGGCACTAACCAGTGATACTACTGACCTGGTTATTAAGAACAATGGTGAAGCAAATTTACTTCAAGATATTAAAGCTGGTTCTGCAGGTAGGCCCGACGGTCTTCCTTCGTATGTCGTGCGGGCCTGCTCTGATGTGATTGATCACTATTAAGTGATTTTGTTCAACAAATCGCTTAAAACCAGCTCTCTTCCTGACGTGTGGAAAATGGCTAATGTAGTTCCTATCCACAAAAGTGGCGGCTCAAAGAATAGTGTCGCTAATTAGAGGCCTATCTCGCTTACTTGTATCTGCTGCAAATTGATGGATCACGTCATTTACAGTTCCGTGATGAAACGCCTCGAAAAAAATAAATTCCTCCCCGACTCCCAACATGATTTCAGGTCTGGCCACTCATGCATAACACAATTAACCGAATTCAGTCATGACATTTTCTCTGCTTTTGACAGCCGCGAGCAGGTAGACTGCGTATTTTTAGACTTTAAAAAGGCTTCGACACAGTTTCCTATGTACTCTTTCTCCATAACCTATCGTTTCTTGGCATACAAATGAAATTGTTTCACTGGATTAAAGATTACCTGCAAGGGCGCAAACAACGCGTCTTAGTAAATGGGTGGTTACCAAACACTGCACCGGTTTCTTCTGGTGTCCCGCAGGGATCTGTGTTTGGGCCTTTACTGTTCTTAATCGATATCAATGACACAGTGGAAAGTGTGACTTGCGAGGTGAGGTATACGCGGATGACTGTGTTTTGTATTCCCATCAAGCAGCGTCTGTTCCATCTACACCTACGGCGTCCGCGTCCACTACCCCTGCGACTTTCAAGCCTACATACAGGCGTCAACAAGAACAGCTGCGCGTGACGTACGCAGTCGCACACCGAAGCAAACAACGTGCTTCACTACCTCCCGGCACTATACGGGTCGTTTACCGACCAAGAGGAGGCCTCGCTTTGAAAGGCACCATGGCGCAGCCACTCCTGCATGCCCTGCAAGTCAGCGCTGCTGGCCGTGACCTCGGGGATATTCACCTGAGGATCCACCCTACGAATAACCCCTTCACGGTCGCTACCCGGCAGGAGACAACCACCCTTCACGTCGTCTAGCTCCGGGAAGTGGTCCTCCAGGAGACCGCTTACCCTGTCGCAGCCTACATTGCACCGCCGGCGGCTGCTGTGCGTGGAGTCATCTCGCAAGCCTACTGGGAGGAGACGCCGGAGCAGATGCTACGGGACCTTCAGACCCGTAACCCGTACGCTGATATCATTGCAGCCCGCAGAATGGGAAGGACTCATTCCGTACTGATCACCTTTGCGCACGGACCAGTCCCCCTTACCATACGCTACATAATTGTAGTGTACAGATGCACGCCGTACAAGGGAAGTCCAGATGCGTACACGAACTGTCGTCGGCCGGGCCATAGGTATGACGTGTGCCTGCACCCCAAGACTGGGCTCTGCCCGAGGTGCGGAGACAAGCATGAACCCCAAGATGTGCCCTCCTGCATCCCGACCTGCATTCTCTGTGGAGACCAGCACTTCACGGGCACCGGCTCGTGCATGGCTAGAAATCGCACCGCCCAACCACGCAACCCATCGCCCCAGAAGGCAAAGCCCCCTAACAAGGATGACTTTAACCTCCACTGCAAACGAACAAGAACGACTTTCCTCCGCTGAGAACGACCCTCCCGTCTACTGCAACATGGGCCTCCAAGGCTGCCGGGACGAACACCAGGACCTCCCAGGACCCGGACGTGAAGGCTCTAAGAGAGGAGGTAAAGCAGCTCAGGGCAGCCCTCTCTACCGCCACTTCTGCTGTATCTCCCCATCCACCAACCCCCTCCCCTTCACCCACCAAACCCGCCCAACCTGCCCAACCTCCCCCTAAAAAAAGAAGGCCTGATGAGAGCCCAGTCAAACCAATAGACCTAGACGCCAGATTTCAGGCCTTCGCCCAAAACTTGGAAGCCAGGCTCACAGAGCGCATTACTGCGCAGCTCACTGCACAGTGCCAGCTTATGATTGAATCTACCATTACCCGTCTAATGGATAGTGTCATATGTAGCATCATGACCAAGGTAGAGGAGCGCTTAACTCGCCTCACTCCTCTACTCTCAACGGACTATCCTCCCACAGTCCCACTCTCCACACCCCTCCTTCCCCTCACTATCCAACAACATGGCTCCTCCGACGGGGCCTAATTCTTTACAGAGTGTTCTGTGGAATTTCAGGTGCTTTCGGCGAAAGCGCGATCCTCTGCAGCAAATTATCGCAAGTTCGTCATCCCCACCAATCATTATCGCCATTCAGGATGCCAATGTTTGCAGGCAGCTGCCAGGATACGCTTTTATCCCCTCAGACTCCACTGATCTTCCTTCGGTGGTCACATGTGTCAGTAAATCTTTGCATTACGTGGGGCACGTAATTTCCTCCCCTATCGCTAACAGCCTTATTGAAGTCTTAACGCCCACCCCTACTAAATCAAGCCTGTTCTTTCGTAACTGCTACCTTCTCCCACGTCAGCCAATTAACTTACTCCCCTCACTTCTCAAATCCGCAACCCAGTTGGCCAGATCAAACCCCCTACTTATTGCCGGAGATTTTAAGTGCGCTCACGTGGATTGGGGCTATCGGCGCAACTACTTTAACGAAGTCAACTACTTTAACGAAGGTTGGGAGGCAGGTACTCTCCCTGCCTCGTGGAAGCATGGAAAAATCGTTTTTATTCCAAAACCCCAGAAGCCTATCACCCTAGACAACATCCGCCCCATTTCTCTTACATCCTGTCTAGGCAAGGTCTTCGAGCACATAATTCTTGCTCGGCTAACAACGTACATGAAAGAGAACCACCTTTTCCCCCACAGTATGCTCGGTTTTCGTGCGCATCTATCTGCGCAGGGCGCCCTACTTCAAATTACGCATGACGTGCTTGATGATACCATCCCCCACCACACTAAAGCTATCCTGGCAGTTGACCGCATCAAGGCATTTGACAGAATTCGACACGATGCCATCTTACGGGAACTGCAGGCTATACATGTAGGCCCTAAAACCTACAACTACGCTCGCGCGTTTCTCTCGGGCCGCACTTCCTCCCTGCACATAGATCAGATTACCACATCCCCTTATACACTCGGAGAGCTCGAAACCCCTCAAGGGGCGGTCCTTCCTCCCCATTTATTTAACGTTGCTCTCATCCCCCTAGCACACAAACTGGCTCTAATCCCGCACCTAAAGCATACCCTGTACGCTTATGATATTACCACATCGACCACTCATGGCTCTGACGGAGAAATTGAGGAAACTCTTCAGTTAGAAGCAGACACCATCTCCTCTCACGCGTCATCCATCGGGCTCGAATGTTCCCCATCTAAGTCCGCGCTCTTCCTAATTAGGCCAAAGTCTAGCGCTAACTCGCCCATCCAAATCAATTTAAGCGGATCCCCTATTCCCATCAAACCAACCCTCCGTACCCTTGGCCTCCACTTGGATGAATCTGGACGAAATGAACATACCCTTAAAAGGCTCAAAGCCTCCACGCAATCCGTGTTGCACCTTCTACGCCGAGTGTCCTCCCTTAACAAGGGTTTAGACGAAGGGGACAACATGAAAGTAGTGCACGCATTTACGCTTTGCCGCATTCTATACGCAACCCCCTATCTCAAATTGAACCACACGGAAACCGAACGCGTGAACGCAATGATCCGCCTTGCGACTAAGGCAGCCCTAAACCTACCTCGTAGCACTAGCACAGCCAAACTTCTTGCACTAGGCATGCATAACACCATTCAGGAACTAGTTGACGCGCACCTTCAGACACTGTATCTTAGACTTGCCACGAGCGCCACTGGCCGCCATATACTCTCCTCCTTTCGCATCAACATACCCGCTAACCAGTCAACTCTTATAGCCATCCCTTGACACATGCATACACCTCTCGTTGTGAAACCCTTTCCTCGAAACGTCCGTCCCCAATATCACATCCCTCGCCGCGTAGCTCGCGCTAATGCCCTCCATAAGTATTATGGGCAAGACCACGATGCCGTTTGGGTAGACGCCGCATGTACAGCGCATGAAGCGGTAGCAGTTGCCTAGAATCTAACCCTACCTCACCCCCTAATTCACCGTCTTCCCTCGGGCTCTATGCCTCAGGAGGCAGAGGAGACCGCCATCGCCTTAGCCCTTGCACATTCGGACGCCCAATACATCTTCAGCGACTCCAAAACGGCTCTGTCCAACTTTGCTAGGGGCAGGATTCACGCCTCTGCCTGGCAATTGTTGAACACCCCTACCCAAAATTTACCGCGCAGGGTAGAGCTTCAGTGGGTGCCGGCTCACTCTGGGAACCCTGGAAACGAGGCTGCCCATCAATTGGCCCGATGTTTGATTTGCCGGGCTCAAGACGGTCTCGATCCAGGATTCTCGAGGGAGCGGGCGCACACCTTTGCGGAGCTCACGCAAATACCCCGTTTGAACCGTCGGACTTACCCTCCTCCCCAGCCCTCCCTTACGCACTCCCAACAGATCCTGTTCAGACGCCTCCAGACCCGCTCTCTGTCATCCCCTCAGCTTTTATCCCACTATTGCGGCACATCCCCTACATGCTCCCTATGCGGTGACCTCCCCGACACACTCTCCCATATCCTTTTTGGCTTCCCTGCCGAACCTCCCTCGCGGGGTCAGCACGCCATCTCGAGCTGGGAGGACTGGGAGGTCCTGCTTATGTCTGCAGTCCCCACATCGCAGCTTGCTGCGGTGACTCGGGCTGCCGACGTCATGTCCCGGCATGACCTCTTTGATGCAGTGCGGGACCGCGCAGTCTCCCAGGGACCCAGCTGGGTCTAAAACTCACTTGCTCAATAAAGTTTTTCTGTCTGTCTGTTAAAGCACCGTGTGACTCAAATAATCTTCAGAAAAACTGGGACCGCATTCAACTCTGGTGCGATAAGTGGAAGATGTGTTTGAATACTGCAAAATGTTCCAGTATTTCTTTTACACTAAGGCACACTCCAATTTTGTCTGAGTACCTTTTAAACAACGAACCTTTAACTAAAATACCCGATTATGAATATCTTGGTGTTTATTTTTCTGCTGACCTGACTTGGAAGAAACAAACCGACTATATATCGTGAAAGGCAGCAAGAATGTTGAACTTCTTAAATAGGAATTCCGAGATGCTCCTCTGAAGGTTAAGGAAATTTTGTAGTTCACAAACATCAGACCTATTATGGAATACGCCTGCGCAGTCTGGGATCCTCAAATCATGACCCATTATGCTATGCTGGAGCGTTTACAAAATCGTGCAGCGCGATATGTCATACACAAATACTCTTTTAATGTCCGTAGTAGCTGCATCAAGCAGGAGTTGAACTGGCACTCACTGGAAAAGCGCTGTTTGCGAATTAAGTTAGAACTTCTCTGCGGGATTTACAGCAATAAAACTGCGATTAGCTCTTACACTTATTTGCTTCCACCACATTTTGTATCAAGAAGATGCGACTACGAATGGAAGTTGCGATAAGTGACGTGTCGTACTGATGCCTACAAATGCTCTTTTTTTCCACCTACCATCAGTGAATGGAACAAGCTGCCTCACTCTGTGATCGAACGCCAATCCACGCCAAAGTTTCGTGCAATGTTGTCGTAACTCTGATGTGCTTTATGTACTTGGATACTCTTTCCCGCTCTTCATATTTCGCTTTCTCCATTCCCTTACTTGGACTGATGTGATTTCACATTGACGATCCTCTTCGTTTTTCATAACTTTTTGTACCACATGTAGTGCCCATGTCGCTTGCTGTAAGATGTGTCTTTGAAAATTGTGTGTTTGTATCCCCCCTGCATTTATGCCTTCACGGCGCTGCAGGAAATGTGAATAAAAATAAATAAATAAATAAGTAAATAATTAAATAAAACCCTACCATTTTTGTTGTATGAATAATTTGTAGCAGACCACACCCACAAACTAATCGTCTTACTTCCCAGTCCAAGATACCTTACGATGTCCGAACTAACAGGCCCCTTTGTAGGCAAAGCAGGGACGCACCGGTCAGAGGAAGCGCGCCGTCGTTTGGAAGTCTTTTCTTGAGAAGCGCTATTTGCACCAGTGAGCGCAAGGAAATTTAGGAATGCACACAATTTCATGAATAGCATAACCAGTCAAATATGCCTGGAGAAGCACAGAAAACAGCGCCGTCTGTTAGAGATTTTATTTTAAAGTAGAGGTATCTCTAGGACGTTTCAGCACCAGATTATATGACGGCCCAAGTCGGTCACTCTGGTTAGAACGAGAAGGCCACGCCGCTGTTTTCACACCGAGTTTCGTCCACTTAGCATAAGTGCGTACTATAAATCTTCTTAACCAGGGAAAATTGGTGACTGGTGAACAGGCTCAGCTAAACTCTCCCTAAGTTCTGCGGCTGAGCCAGCAACTGTAACCACTAAATAATTGGTTTTAACATCCCTGGCTCGGCTGAAATTCGCTGCGGAATTGTTTTAGCATCTCTGTGGTGTGGTGTACTGGTGGACAGGTGCATTTGGAAAAAAATATGCCAAGAAATTGCAGGTGCAAGATACCGCATGAGCTTCGGTAATGAAGGACCACAGTGGAGCCTATAGCTAGGAAGATTCAGAGTGCACTGCTTTTGCGAGACTTCTCCCGATTACACTGGCCTAGAGTTAGTCATCCAAATTTTCTCATCTTTGCTATAGCATGCACAAATGTTATGAAGCTCTGCCTTCTCGGTATATTTGTCAATGTACAGCTCAACCCTCTTATAGCAAATTTGATGGTTGCGCGAATAAAGTTCGTTGTATCCCAGGTTCGTAGTAAGTGGACTCGCCATGTTACAACCAGAAGTGCAAAGTCTGACAGTGCAGGTCTTTTATGATCGCCTTTCTATTCAAGCTAGACTCTATTACGTCGCTTTTCAGGCACCCCAGCGCCGTCACAAGATCCTCGCCGATATCCTTCCTTCCAACGAGCTGCGTGAGGAACGCGATATAACTAATCAAGACAGAAGTGCTCACGGTAGCAGGCGGTAGATCGATCCCCTCATTATGGTTGTCATGGAATTCCTCGCAGTGTGAGAGTCCTCCTACTTCGCGTAATATCGTTTTCTTCAGTGAATGGCTTTCTAATGTGGCCGTCAATATCCTTACCAACGATGTAATCCTTCTAGGTCGGGTCATCAGGTCGGGTCTGCTGCGCATCGACGAACCTTTTGCCACGAATGCGCTTGCATCATATAGCGCAGCTGTTAGTCAGCGTCCTTCATCGTTCCTCAGTCTCTATGCGCTGGCTTGCAAAAACCAGATGTCCATGCTGTGCTCTGGTAGTTCGATCCACGGGGTCTTATCACTCTGTGGCAAGGAACAGAAAAATTCGTACTGGGACGTCGGTCAGTTGCTATCAAAACCTTGTCACGTTTTTGACTGCAAAGTTCAATAGAATCAAAGTTCCTACTAACAGGGCTGTCTAAACTACTACAAGGCAGTTTTCAGCGGGTTTTGTACATTGCACTTGTTGAGCTGAGCTATACTTCCGGCATCAAATGAGATCAGCCTAGCTGACGATTGGAGGCAGGAGATCTTACATGTGTAGTCATCAAGCGACTTGAAAAATAGTGTTGAGATCTATGCATAGAAAGGAGATTGTCTCCCTTCTGTCCTTGTTTGCTGAGCCGTTCTGAATCATGAACGCATGCCCTCAATGTCGCTTGAACTAGACCGCAACCCGTATTCGCGATTAATATTCCATTGTCAGAGCATTTCACAAATAGCAGCAACTTTCACGAAGACTCAACTCCGGGCAGTGGAGCGCCAACGCTGTCGCCGTCAGAGACGGGCTGATGGCCATCTAGCGCGACCAACACCTCACCTTACCACTTTATGCCGTCGAATAAATGTTTTCCACTCCAATTCCCGTTCTACAAAAGAGATTAAGGAATAAGGACACAATACCTCGGACGCGTAAAATTCAATTCAATTTTCTCTGAGTGGAATTCGCCGCACTTGAACACATTTTCCGTCTGCCCGTCAAACGACGAACCCTTTGCAGTTTGTGACCCATGATACAGAGTCACCCGTGATACAGGCATGCTTACTAATAGAATTTTGTAATTTTATAAACGAGATTTATTGGCTCAGGGCATCCATGGGCGAAGGTGTGATTATAATACTTAGCGCTACTGCTGTACAACAAACGTATTCAGCAAAGCAATCAATAGTTGAAATAAAAAATGCCTGTGCGAATGTGGGAAAAAGCAGCGTTACAGCATGTAGGCTATTTCACGTAAAGAAAGCATTACCGGTGCCAGAGGTGAAGCGAAATGTAGAGTTCTCCTTGAGCATTGAATTTAAACGCTTAGTTTTTCATGTGCCCATACTCAGTGCTAGTTTGATAGACATCTTTGTCCGTTGCCCGCAGTCTTGTGCCGCTTTAGTAGGAAGATAAGGTGGCGTACGGTATCAAGGCACAAGGAGTGGCACGGCAAAAGCAATTAATAGACAAGAAATGAGGTTAATTTATGAGGAGGGGAAAACGAACCAAGACGTCGAAAGCAGCGAAAGCATAGAAAATATGTCATGTTGACCTTTGTCAAACGCAGGCCACTGGCGACCAAGGAAGTCTTGCCATTTGAAGCCCACTGCTTTGCGAATGTGTATGCACGGCTTCAAGCTGGAGCAAGGGTATAATGCTTCTTTCTACCGTTGCCCTCAGAGCCCATCGAACAACTGTCTTTTCAGTGGCCGCTCCTACATTCTCGGTACGCTCTGGGCTCTTCGACCAATCGCCGGAGATGCCACAGACAAAGCAAGATTGCTGTCAGAACAAAAGCGGCATTTTTTCCCAAGCACTTCTTAAGTGTTGTTGATGAAGACTAAACCAACAAACTTATACCGGTGAGCTTTTATGGGCTATACCGTACCTATTACCGCGGTATGCATAACCCTTTCAGCATGATGATAGTTTTATGGAGTGTTATGGTAATTTTGTTTGATTTGATTTATTGCAGCCTTCGAGGCTAGGACAAACTCAGCGACGGACGCCAATATCGGGGTATTTGTGTTTATTAGATTGAAATTTGTGCGCACTGAATAAAACTTTTGCTAAAGAAGGTTCCTTTGATTCGATTTTCTAAGAAATTTTAATTTTTTGCGTGCAGCAAGCCATTGGTTGTCCAGACGACGTATTTGGCCCAAACATAAAACCGAACTAGTTCCCTAGACAGCGTTAGAGTCATTAGAGAGCAAGGCCAGCTTTTTGGACATCCATATTAATTGTGAGGAAAAAGTGGAACAGTGTAAGGCGCTGTCATGAACGTACTGATGGGAACAGGCTAGTCTTCCAATTCCCAGCAAAATTTTTCTTTTGAAGGTTTTCTTACATTCGCATGAAATAATTACGACTGCCATAAGAACCAATGAAGTAGTTTTTGGAGAGGTATAGGAGAGGCTCAATAAAACATTTTGCTGGGCGAGTTGGTTTTGCTGGGCGCTTGTCCCGTTCGTCTCTGTCCCTTGTGTTCTTTGTCGCGCTACAAGCATCCCCTCGAGCAATATGGGAGAGGCCTTTGTCCTGCAATCGACGTAGTAAGGCTGTTGATTACCATGATGAGAAGAAAACTATATGCTTGACGAGAGGGTATCTGCGTGTATATTAAATTTTATGGCGAAATTTCACCACATGCGAAATAATTGTGTCCGTCAGTTCCCCGTTGAAAACATTGCACTCTTCCAAAAATTTTTTTGCGCAAGGCGGTTCTGGCTTCCAGAAAAGTTCATGAAGTCTACCCACTAGATAATAAAAGCATGCTGTAAACAGTGGTCCTTCTGCAAAAGTGACAGTGAATTGCCCGTTTCAGTGCTGTTTGATAGTAATAATTGTTTTGTTGGGGAAAGGAAATGGCGCAGTATCTGTCTCATATATCGTTGGACACCTGAACCGCGCCGTAAGGGAGGGGATAAATGAGGTAGTGAAAGAAGAAAGGAAGAAAGAGGTGCCGTAGTGGAGGGCTCAGGAATAATTTCTACCACCCGGGGATCTTTAACGTGCACTGACATCGCACAGCACACAGGCGCCTTAGCGTTTTGCCTCCATAAAAACGCAGCCGCCGCGGTCGGGTTCGAACCCAGGAACTCCGGATCAGTAGCCGAGTGACTAACCACTGAGCCACCGTGGTAGGTACTGTTGTTTGCTGTCGCAGTTTTTGCGACCGTTTTTGCGAGTACCGAAAGCAAAATTTTGCTCTTGCACACGTGTTTCCAGTACTAACAAACAGACTGCTGTACAGGCTCGGGTCCCAGACCCTTTAAAAAAAATTGTCGGCATTACTGCGTATAGAGTTTGTTGACCGTTCTTTCTGAAAGAAGGGATCGCATTTAAATTTGGTTTTGTCAGAATGCGTGTGAACGTCAAAGGTTGTCATGGTGTCAAAAGCAATGAGTTACTTAGAAAAGCAAACTGAGCGCCCACGACAAATTATACGCAGCCCAGAACACATGTTCTAAAAATTGTTGTTTGGTGTCGCAGTTTTTTGACCATGTGAGTTATGGGTTATGGGGGCTTAACGTCCCAAAGCGACTCAGGCTATGAGGGACGCCGTAGTGAAGGGCTCCGGAAATTTCGACCACCTGGGGTTCATTAACGTGTACTGACATCGCACAGTACACGGGCCTCCAGAATTTTGCCTCCATCGAAATTCAGCCGCCACGGCCGGGATCGAACCCGCGTCTTTCTTTTTAGACCATGTGTTCCAAGCCGGTCTATGATATAATTTGTCGTTTGCGCTCAGTGTGCTTCTCTAGGTAACTCATCCTTTTTGACACCATGACAACCTGTGATGTACGCACGTATTCCACCAAAACCAAATCGAAAAGCGATCCTTTTTATCAGAAACAACGGTCAACAAACTCTATACGCAGTAATGCCGGCCATTTTTTTTAAATGGTCTGGAACCCGAACATATACAGCTGTCTCTCTGGTGTTACTGGAAACACGTGTGCAAGAGCCAAAAATTTGGCTTGGGTACTCGCATATGTATTTTTCTGATGTTACAATTACGAAGTGAGAAGACACTAAGCAGCAAAGTATACTGCAAGACAGAGGCTGCCAATGAATTTATTGACGTGTCCAAATGTTCATGAGCCCTATTTTGAGAGCACCGTTCAAGGGTAATATTGTGATTCCAGAAGTAATTATACAGGAGACAGCGAAAAGTGGTGACCAAAAAAAAAAGAGGAACAGATGTGCCGCTGTGAAAGAGGGCCAGCCACGGTGATTTCTCGCGACTGCTGATTTTGCGTTGCTTCACCGCACAGCTCACCAGCACGCTGGCCAGAGCATTTCTTTCATGGCAGTAGCTTCTGGTGAATACTGCGCATGCCTGGCCGAAGGCTTTCATGACGGCCGCCGTCTTGTCACCGAAAGTGTTTTTGCTCCGTCGTTTGAGGCCTCTTGGGTCAGAGGAACCAGCGGCATCTTGATACTGTCGAGCACACCATGCGCAAAGACTAAGGGCTTCAACCCTGCAACCATGTTGCGGCAATAGAAAATAAACTCTGCATGGAACGAGAAAAGCAGAGAGCGCTCACAGTGCACCGTGGGCAGTGAAAGGGTTGGAGACAGAAGGTAGTGCACTTTGCCACATAGAATCGGTACCGAAGTGTTTTGCACCGTTACAGACCATTATATTCAGCGCGATATGCCCCGTAGAATGCCTTGGAGGGTTCCGATACCAGGTTGTTGGGAAATTTATCTTGGAAAAACGAGATAACAAATACTTGGGCTGCTAAAAGAACTTCTAAGGTAAATGATTTTTTCCTTTCTCATATGAATAACTTTTTTATAAGCCATTACCTTATAGTTAGGCTCGACTGATGTACCTTTCAATATCGCAGCTCCTAAATGTTTTGGGTCGTCCTGGCATTCCCAGCGTCCGTTCAATCACTTTTCGCATTATATAACGCCATCTTCGTTCTTCAAAGCTGTCATCTTGGAAGCTCGTACTTAAAACAATCAGAATAATTAAGCATTCACGTAATCTGGGAACTAGGAGGCCACTGGGACGGCAGCGTGCTTGCCATGACGGCACGGCCAAGGGTCATATGACTTGCGTGGGTTACGTGGGTGGCGCTGGTCACGATAGCTGGCGCGCATTTCTATCCGAGTGCTTTTTCGAATTTAATGTTTTTCTTGATTATGAAACGCGAAACTATTTTTCGACGCGTCGTCACAATTTTTGATCTCCAGAGCAGCGCAGACGATGCGAGATGGAAAAACAAACCGGTGAATACTATCACACAATGGAGAAACGAGGAAGAACGTGACACAATTTCACACGGCAAATTTCTTTATTATCAGACCTTACCATCTGCACCATCTCGTGTTAGCCCTGCTGTTTGCGTTTTTCTTGCCCTAAGCGCAGAACACTCCACTTAACAAATGATTTGTTAGAACGGAAGCCTTGGGACCAAGCTAGAAGGGCGCACGAGCCGCGGCAACTTCGCACTCATTGTCGCGTTCCCACCATAAGAAGCTGCAACGTTTTCCCAGGACGCGCGGGGCCGCAAATGCGGAAAAACGCCTGCTTCACGAGCGCGCTGTTTCCGCGGTTTTCGGGCACATGCTAAAAGAGCATCCGACTCGAACTGCGCACCATATATCGTCAGCAAACCACAAACATACTGAAAGCATGAAGTCGCACCCAGTGGCTGATGTTTTGTGGCACTGGCGTCAGTCTAAGCCATGCGGCGCGTCGTACGCGTTAGGTGTGCGACTAGCTGTGCATGCCGGCCATGATGCCGGCCTGCAGCTCAAGACCATTCTTCATAGTGGTTGCCTCTTATAGGAGCTCCGGGACTGTATTTTTCGGGTTGCGCCTAAGTCCAGTGAATAGCTGTTCGCCTACGCAGCGCATGACTTGGCATAACGTGGGGCGCCTTCTTCCCTTCTTTCGTGCTAGAGTAAGCACGTTTGAAAAGACGCTGACCTTCGTTGTATATACAAGGCAACGTTCTTGTCGGGAGGATGAACACATGAATAGAGAGCGCGCTCAGCCCCTTCCTGGCGACCAGCACTGCGGCAGGCGTCCAGGAGGCGACGCTGAGATATACGCGCCACGGTAATTGGAGCTCCTCGCAGTTCTCGAACCAGGTGCGTGCGCAGTCCTGCACTCTGAAATAGAAGCTACGCAACAAGGCTGCGCCGTCACTCCAGATGAACGCCGCCACTTATTCGTAATGCGCCAGACAGTCCTCTCCATCTTCAAAGAGGTCACCGTAGATTGTACTCGGAACCTGCGGATTCTGCAGTGTGACATAGCTTGCCAAGTTCAAGCGCAGTGGCGCCGGTAGTAGTCATGGATATTGCTGGTTGGTGAACCTGAGGCGGCACGCCACACATGCGCCTGCTTGCTTGCTGGATCGGCGTTCCCGTGAGCTCACGCCTCGAGTTCCGGTTTGCGGTAGCAGTTGCATGGAGTGCGTGGGCTATGAATTTACCCCGCACCTGCGCCAGATTTTTCACTATATAGACAGGTAGTCTTTAGCGGGAACCCCTGTGTCATAGAAGAGCATGGTCACGCTAGGCGCAGTAGACGAACTTCAGCCTTCTGTATTCAAGCGCCACCTCGTCGTTTAACATATAGATTTTAACGTCCCAAACCTACATGGGCTCTGAGGCGGAGACGTAGTGGAAAGCTCCGGAGTAATTTAGACCTTCTGGGGCCCGTTAACAAAGACATCCCACAGCACATGGGCCACAGATCGAGGTTGGTAGCTTGAGCTCGCTGAGTGCATATAGCCAAGATTCGTCGGTTAGAAAGATACAAATAAATCTTTTCATTGCGACTGGACTGTATGCTTAAAAGCCTGCGCACGCCGGAGAAAAATGTATTGGATCTCTTTTGTAGTGCAATTACATATAGATAAGTTTTTATCGAAGTGAGTCTCTGCGATTTGGGAGCTCAAAGGAATGCAGATCTGGCCAGTTTTTATCATAGACAACAGACGCTCTGCTCTGTATCGTTATTGCGACACAAAAGACTAGGCGAGGTTTGTGAAAAAAAAAACAGCGGAAGCAGAGACAGCGCTCACATGTCATACCTAGCGTTTAAGTGGGTATTTTTCAAGCTTTAATTCGTTCACATCAGCAAAAGTAACAATCGGGGATATGAAACTTATCAGCTTCATGCACACATCATAGTACCCCAGGTGAGCGCATAGCGTCGCTCAACAGTACATTGGCAATTCGCCTTTCACACGAAGCGCAGCTGTCTTTGCGCAACGCCGGAAGCAGTTTCGTTTTCTCGACAGAGACAACATGGATCGTCTAGATGCTGGAATGCAAGCAGATGGCGCAGCACATTTCAGTAAAGCCCCTCAATGAACTAAATGTAGCGACATCTCCTCCTCCCTCCTCCTCCTCCTATGCCCTGAAATTCTGGTGGTGGTAGTGGTTTTTTTTATTAAAATACTAGTAAAGAGGAAGGAAAAGATTTTTGCTAGCCCCGGCATCTGCCATCGGGGCTAGCAAAAATCTTTTCCTTCCTTTTTACTATTATTTTAATAAAAAATCTACTACCACCCCCACCTGCTTTACATTTAGGATGCCTGACGGGTCAGCGCCGCTGAATTTTAACACTAATCTGCGTCCTGCCAGCGAACGCATGCCCACTTAGGATATGTGGTGCCCAATCAGAGTGCAGATTAACGATGCTAATATATTTTTGATCGTGTGCTCTTGATCGTGTGCTCTTTGCCGCTTCAACGGTCGCAAAGCTTGCAGTAACCTTAATGCGGTATGGCTGCGTGCCTTTTTGCACGTCAAGCCAACGCAAGAAGCAACCTGGCGTTTCTTTCCACAAGGTCTGTACAGACGCAGCACTTGCCGTCGACAATTTTTTTGCCAGCTCCAGATATGGCAGGCTGTGCACTTGTTGAGGGCTATGCACCTCGTGTAGTGAGTTAAAAAAATTCGTATATTTAGGAAGCCAAAGGAAAACACTGTTTTGGTCGGGATTGATTGGACACGAATAAAGGGCGCATGTTCTCTACTGAACCACACAAGAGCCTACTACAGCTTTTATGATGTTAAGAAATACGTGCAGACAATGCTATCAGATCGAAAAGCTCTTCTGACGCCTATGGAACAGTGCTTGCAGCACAGTGTGAGTGTAATCATAGTCTTGCCTGTGTTGAAATGTGGAAGCTGCAACGACGACCACAGCAAACCTTTCGTACAGATCATACGCAAAAAATAATGAAACCGCTGTTTTGAAACCAGGTGTTCTACATAAGTCACAAGAATGCAGTAGCTAAAATGTACCAGAACAAGCCTCTGTCACGCAGAGTACTTAAGTTTTGAGCGGCTTGCTGTGTCACTACGTTTAGTGGCTGCAAGGTTAGATGCTCTTTGTTTCTTTTTTTTAGTGAAAAGGATTTTATGAGTGCGGACACTAAGAACTATGAAAACAAACTTATAAACAGGGGAATGTTTGTCTTCCCTTATGATTCCCTTGGTTTAAATGATTGGTGGCTTCTTTCATATGCACGGCATAGTGAGTCTGCTCATTAACGTGCGCGCCTTTGTGATAACAAAGTAATACGAATAACTGCCGTGTACCACTTTGCACCCTTTCATTTCAAGCTTGTTTTGTCTGCGATCACCCTGATTGCTATATACACTGTGCAAGTCACATGAGTAAGTGAGTTCGTCACACTTTAGTGGATATCTTTGAAGTGTTATTTTAGTGCGCTAGAACTAATACCCCACTCACTGATTTCGCCACTATCTGTCTGGCTGCACCGGTTACTCACCGGTTACCAAGGTGGGACCTTCCTAAACCGCAGATGGGCCACCTAGGTTACGTCACCTTGTGGCGTCCTCAAAACCTGCCCACCAGACTGTGAGCCAAGCGCCCACTGGGCAGGTGATAGTTTATTTAACGTTTGGTCGCGAGGGGTTGCTCGGGAAATCAGTCTGGGTCTCTCAAGCCCCTCCGGTAGCAGATCTATCATCGCAGAGCAGTGGCGCATAGTTTGAGCCCTCCACCAATGCACCAGGAGTGGGATGAGGACTCCGAGGATTTATGAATATAAAGAATGACCAGTTCCGCGTGAATATATACGCGCATTAATCGATACACGCTCGCGCGCCGGAGTTTGTATCCCCTCTAATTTTAGTGCGTAGCACTAAAGCCCCCAGTCACTGATTTCGCGGACAGTTTGTAGCTTGCTTGAGCTTGAAAACCAAGCCTACAAGCGAAACCGAACTGAAAACCGAAGTGCTAGCGCGCCTAACTCGCAATTGGCCTAACGACGTTAAACGCTGAATTGAGCTTTTTGGCCAGACTCAGCAGAAATTAGAATTGAATTTTCGGAAGTCGAAATTTGTGCACGGCGCAGCCGTAGTGACTCATTGGTAAAGGCGCTCGTCTACTGACCCGGAGTACCCGGGTTCGAACTTTACCGAGGCGGCCGCGTTTCAATGGAGGCGAAACGCAAAAAGTGCCCGTGTGCTGTGCGATATCAGTGCCCGTTAAAAATCTCCAATTGGTCGAAAATATTCAAGATCCCTCCAATACGGCATCCCTTTCTTCCTTCCTTCTTTCACTCCCTCCTTCACAACTTCTCTTACGGCGCTTAGGGTGTGCACCGAGATATGTTAGACAGTTACCACGCCATTTGCTTTCTTGAAAAACAAAAATCCAATTTTCACTGGCAAAAAGGAAGTGCTGCGACATGTGCTCGACATAAGAATATCAAGCTTTTCGTTTTGTTTAAGACAGACGTGCAGTAAAGGCTTTAAATGAAACGATGGCGTTATGTGCTTCCGTAATGTACTGTCCGCTCAAAGGCGCGTTGGGTCGTCCTATGGGTTGTGTACTTCAGTGAGTAGTTACCGACTTGTCTTAATCTTGATAGCTTAGTGCAGCAAAATATGGTGATTATTTTGTATTGACTATGCCGCTCGTTTAACTCAAGCTAGTATTGAAAGGATCCAACCTGTGTAAGTCATTTATTGTTAATGTCTAGACTCACGAATGTGATGCCCTAGTTTCGCATTGTTGCACGGTTGTGGTCAATAACATTCTTGGACAAACATTTTGAATAATAAAAATTTGTAAGGTACAGGTACAAAAATATTGAAGGTAATGGTCCAGTTTTTCGATGTGTAGCAAAATCTTTGAAATTTTTCCATCGCTGGCATCGGCCAGTTAAGACCGCCATATAAAACCAATGGGGAACTCTATTGACGATGGCAGAAACGTTAACAGCAAAACAATGAAAGCCTGTCGATGAGAGACCTGCGAATATATTGACTGTTATAGTGTAACCTTATAATTAATCTATGAAAAAATTACGTTCATAAACTCTTGGCCATTCAAAATTGCTTTAGTCCAGAATTGTTTGGTATGGATGTATAATGAATTGTCTTGGTTCAATAACGGCTACCGAAAAGGCTAACCGCTGGTTCGGGTGAAGGTACAGCATTGCGTGAGCCGTTAGAGTGCTCGTGGTTTAGGTGATTGCCATCTTCCGTCATGCAAAGAAAGGAAGATTTGTTATTACACAAGCTTGTGAGGAAAGGCACAAGGCACAAAAAAATATAAAGCGTGACTTTTCAAAAATTATTGCAAAAGCATGGAGAACTGTTGACACATCAGCGCGCCTTATGCGTGGCAATAACAACTTTAACAACGTTGAGCGTTCAAAATGGTACGGGTAATTTTCCACGCCTCTGCGTTAGTGATTAATTTCTTGCTCACTTACCTAGGTTGCAAAAGTTCCAACCAGCCTGAATTGCTCGCGTACTTAGCGGCAGGATGTCCGCCTCGAATGCAATATATTTGCGACTATCTTTAGCCGGGGTCGCTGCTTGCATCTTGAAATATAATGCATGGAGATATAGTGTATTCAAGACACAGCTGCCGTCAGATTTTCCAGGGGGCATGTTAACGGCCGACTATGGTAATAACCTCCGATAGTACAAATACGTACAACAGTACACAAAACTAGACTAAGAACGCAAGCCGTTCCAGCAATGGGGGCAAGAAAACGAAACCTTTCGTTTAGTCTCGAATTCATTAGCGTTGGAGTAAAACTACGAGAGAAAAAAGTACGCCCAGCAATGGGGCACATCGAAGTCAGACCTTCCTGCGAGCAGTGTTAACAGAGGAGTTCAAGTAGCATGCAGCGCAGCTTTCAAGTCCAGCTCGTGAGCGAGTACAACTACAACCAGATGAATACGCGAGGCAATGCGCGCAACATCAAAGCCAGACCTTCAGAGCCAGCAGCGCCACCTGCGAAGCTCAGACGGTACGAAGAGCGGATTTCGTGCCCCGCGAGCGATCGAGACCAACTACATTAACCGCGCTGAACGTGATTGACTGCGAAAAAGGACAGCAGTCGATGACGCTTCACACCAAATCTTCCGAGGAAACACCACACTGACTACTGAAGATCAGCTATTCACTTCAATAAGGCGCTGATCGAGCGCAATAACAAAGATTGCCCGTCTGATCCTGTGTAGCGAAACCTTTCGGCAAACCGCGCGTTTTTTGCTGGATGGATTAACAAAAGTCATTCCTTGTTCCCTCTTCGGTTGTTGAACCCATAAGCACAAGAAGCTTGGCATAACCACAACACATAAACGTGGTCAATGTTGGCGAAGCACTTAGCCCCAAAACGGTGTTGCATAAAAACAAAACAACTTCGTTCTTTTTCTGAACCTCCCCCCTTCCCCCCCCCCCCACCCCAATGTTCATGCTGCTAGCGCTCTTGGCCTAGCTTTGATGTAGCGCGCATTGCTGAACCTATTTGCAATGGCGAGGTTGTTACCCTTGTAAATTATGTACTTGGCCACAACCTCCTATATGACAAAACCAATTAACCCTCGCCCCCAGTCTCCATTCACGGCGGAGCAACTGACTAACGCGGCAGTCTGACCTATGACGCAGTGAAGGATGCTGAGAATTGTGGACAGGCCGCCATTGGAAGCTTAACCTGGCAACGTTTATTGAAAGAACCTTATCCAGTGAGGCTAGTCTAGCAGTGCTGTTCGAAGAAATAGCGGGCATTAAACGGGATGTCACAGTGTTTAGTGAAGTTACGACAACCTAGGCGTATACAGTGCTAAAGGGTGGGCACATACTATGCTATCGCGGATTAGCGGACAGACGAGAACTGCCTGTGGGATTCAACATAAATATATATATAGCTGGCAACATAGAGAATTTTTATAGTATTATCGAGAGGGTGGCAGTCATCGTAATGAGGTTCTGTAAGAGGTAAAAAACTGCAGGCGGTGCAGACTTACGGGCCTACATCCAGACATGAAGACCAGATCGTCGAAAGCTTCTACGAAGACGTGGAATCGCTAATGAGCAAGCTAAATACACAGTACAGTGTACTGACGTGTGACTTCAGTGCCAAGGTCGGTACGAAGCAGGATGGACACAAGGCACTGAGCGACTATTGCATAGACTTCAGTAAAACCAGGAAGGGGGGGGGGGAGTTATTAGAACAGTTCGCAGAGAGACATAACTTACGGATCATGAATTCCTTCTTCCACAAACAAGAGAACAGGACATGAATGTGAGAGTCCCAATGGTGTGACTAAAGATGAAATAGACTTCATAATATGCGTTCGCCCTTTCAACCTGCGGGTGTGAAGTTCTTCGGAAAGGTGCGCTGTAGCGACTACAGTGTGGGAAGGTCTCGAGTTTCCCTAGATTTGAAAAGAAAACAGAAGAAACTAGTGATGCGAAAGCGAATTAATGAGTTAGCGGTAAGAGGGAAAGCACACGAATTCAGGATATCGCTCCAGAACAGATAATCGGCTTTAACTGAGGACGATTACCTCAATGTTCAAGCAGGGAGCAATAATCGCATAGCTATCTTCGCTGTGGGAGCAGTACAAGTTGGCGATAGGATGGCTAAACTGGATACTGGAAAGATCTCTCTGGAGACGACAGATCAGATTAAGAAACGCCAAAGCATGAAAAAATGAAACCCCAAAGAGGGAATAGAACTGGCGGAGCTATTAAAGTTCGTCGATAAGTGCATGGTATCCGACATAAGGAGGTGTAAGACGGAAAAAAAATCGAGTATGCTCCAATGAACGGAGGCAGACTTAAAGTGGTGAAGAGAAAACAAGGCATAGGTAAAAACCAGATGTAGGTGTTAAGAGACAAACAGGGCGATGTGATTAGCAATATTGATAAGATAGTTAAGGCAGCTGAAGAGATCAACACAAATATATACAGTAGCCATTGTAATAAGGATGTAAAGGAGATAGGAAGTATCAAACAGCAGTGGGACATCCCGTATTGCAAAGCAATGCAAAGCGTTAAAGCAGCTGGTATGGGTCAAGTAAGGGAAGATGTATTGAAGGACGGAGGAGAGATTGTGATAGAAAAACTAGCCACCTTGTACACGCAATGCCTTATGACCTCGAGTGTGACAGAAGAGCTTGGAAGAACGCAAGCATCATCTTCATTTGGAAGAACGCAAATATAATCTTAATCAATAAGAAAGTAGATGTCAAAGACTTGAAAAAGGAAGAGCGATCAGCTTACTGTCTGTTGTTCATGAGGTGCTTACTAAGGTAATCGCTAGTATAGTCAGGAAAACCATAGATTTCGATCAACCAAATGATCAGGCACACTTTCGTAAAGGGTACTTAAAAACAGACCATATTCATACAATCAATCAGGTTACAGAAAAATATGCAGAATATTGATACGTGGCGGCTAGAAGCAGCAGTAGAAAGAGCAGAGGTGACCTGCTACGCAAGGAACCGATGGCTTGGAGTAGACTCTCAGCACACAAGCGCGCACCTCAGCGTCGTCTTCGTTACCAACCACTTCGTCGTCCTCCCTGCGTCCGTAGCATGACCCCCCTCGCGGCAAAAGCACCGTCCCGGTGCGCACTACACAGGCCAGCTAGACGGCGAGTTGTAAGGTTTGAGGCGGGACACATGGACGATGTCGGTGCGGGGTGCAGCGGCCGGAGATGGCGGATGTAGCGGGGTGATCTCGTACGTCACCGCGGTCACCGGACGTACGACCCGATAAGGGCCTGTATATCGGGGGAGCAGTTTTTCACAAAGGCCCACACGGCGGGAAGGGATCCAGAGTAACACAA
>JARKHS020005037.1:0-12287 GCA_030143305.2 Amblyomma americanum | reverse complement strand
GTCACGGCTCGACGTGAATTCCTCTATTTCCCCCGGGCATGACCGCTCCTGGGAACAGGTGCGTGGGGGGGGGGGGGGGGGGGGGCGACCCGTCGGCGCCGTGGGCTCCTAACTTAACACCGTCTCTAATATTATTTTTGTTCACTGTTACTCTCTCTGTGTACACACCTGTTCAACTCAAAAGAACTCAACAAATATTGACATTCCACAGCGCACAGGCATTCTTGCATTCCGCCCCCATCAACATCCTATATGCGCTCTTGAAAGATCAGAAATGTTCACTCACAGAACACTTTTCATTGATTAGTTAATTGGCTGATAATTTCATTGAAATAAGATTTTGTCTGCAAGGCTGTCGTCTCTACAGCTCTCAAAATCAGTAGCAAGGTTCCCAATAGCAGCCAAAACTTATTTTACGGCGTTCGGAACAGTATTTGAGTGCCACAGAAGAGAGACTTTATAAACTGCCTTCAGACGGTCAGTCAGTTCAGTAAAAACAAGATGACGGCCTATATATATCGTGTGATCTTGGTGGCCTGGGAACAAAAGAGGCCGGCTGTCTTCGATACTTTTTTCTAGACAGACTCGTGACGTGTGGAAGCACGTTTTATTGTGGATTGTTCACGCACCCCAAATGGTTATGAGGGCTGTAGAACGCCCTCAGACAAAAGCAACTTTTATCGAGCTATACGGAGCGAAACATATTGAATACAAAATGATCCCTGAAAACGTCTCGGGGTCTGCGTTCAATTTTGCGGTAGGCGTTTATTTCCTATGAGCCATTATTCGGGTCTCCTTCATCGGCTGTGCTCTTTCCCGTTTCTGAGCGCGTGCAGCGCCGCTCTTGCAGGCCCTGGCGGAGTACACGAGTGCAGTCTATTCTGCGCATGCAAAAAAAAAAAAGAAGCTGGACACGCGGTGTCCTCAAGCTGACCTCAGACCCGCTTTGCGCCTTTCCGGTTTCAGGAGAAAGAGCGTTTCCTCGTTTTCCCTGAGCCCATTATTAGTGCTGTCGCTATTTTTGGTTGGCCGCAAGTCATCAGGATCAGCTTTCGTTCGTCTTCATTCCGCCTTGACGCTGGGCCCGCGCGATTTCTAGCGCCGTTAGGAGGTCATTCGCCCCGCGTCGACCGGAAAGCCAAGTGTGCCGAGCGGCTGAATGGCTCAAGCATGTCCTTCCGGATCGCCGAGGAAGGCCTGATGACCCGAGCGGAGGTTCTAAGCTGTTCTGCACATCCACTCTTTCGCCGCGTTTGAAACGCAAATGTGTGTTGGTCCAATGTTTTGTCAGAGGGGAATCCCCCAGTGTGGTACAACACTTGTACTAAGTATTTTGCTCTTGCTGCCAAACCTGTAGTCTACTCTTTCTCCTACTGATTTTAACCAGTGACGATGGATGAAACCCTCTACCAGACAACAATTCATTGCATCCCATGAACTTGCATCTAAAACTTCATCCAGTCTCATATTATTACAGAGTGCACAACTGAGCGCATTTGCATTAATTCGTGCTGATAAAATTAACGAAGAAAACCTTGGTCAGTTGTCTTTCTTATCGCGTTGATTCCCTTAAAAGCAAAGTGTCGAAAGAATTCAGTCAGCGCTGTGAAACTGAGCGTCTAGCTCAAGCGCCGACGTTGTCAACCTGGCAACTTAAATCAAAAGCCTTTAAGAACAATGTGATGACGCGGAAAACCGTTTGCGATGATCGAGCATGTTATTCGCAAGTATTCCACATGCTCACAACAAAACCAGGGTTCATCTGAATCGCACTTAATTTCCCTTTTATCACAGAAACGGACATCTGAGCATAAACTACTTAAGTCGAAAGGGTACACACCTTAGGCCGTTTCCAATCGTCTAAGAACTGTCCTAGCTTTAATAAATTCCAGCGATAAAGATATAATTATTTCTGCTACATCAAAAGTGGACTGACCCTCTTTTTCTATTCGAGAAAGATTTTTTACGCACGAGCGTATCGCATCAAAAAACCTTTACTTACACGCATCCAAAAGTACATCCCAATTTAAGATTCAATTTGATACGCTGCTCACAGATAATAAATATTTGGTCGACAACGTAGAGTCACATCGAGACGTAAAAAAAATTCACAGCATACTCATGTACAGTCTTGGTCAAAAGTATGAAGGCCACAGCGTTCAGCTGCAGCGAAATGAATGTTCCTAGACTCCTTCATGAAGCAGTAAGCTTCTCTACCGCAAGAAGCAGCCTTCTGCTAGCATTTCAAGGTCATTCGGTATTTAATAGTGCCGTAAAGGCTCTGTTATGCGGCTGAAGAGAAAAGCCTTAGGCCTTAAGACTTTTGGCCAAGACTGCACATATGCGCCCATTTTAGCGCCTATCCACTCGTCTCTGCCCTCACTCAGACCCGAAAAAAGTCCAACTTTTTCACAGAATCCGTCATGCTAACGAACGTCCAAAGTTACATGTGTAAGGAAAAGGAGGGGAAGCCCTCCTCAGCCCAGAGCTAGATGACTGCGAATTTGTATTATGTTGTGTTGCGTTTTATAGCACATAAGCTTCTAAGGCTGTCATGCGCCAAACACAAGGTTAAAAATGTCAGTTTGCTGCATTATTTGCAGTACAATTTCTTTGTTTAAGATACTTGCTTTCTTTTAAAACCTATAAACACGCGACAGATCAACATGCGCATTTTCACCTCAGAGTAGCATTGAATCAAAATGCGTGTGGTCATTGTAGAGTACAGTAAAATATTTTCCTGGGTTTTTCGAGTTTTTTGCATGAGAATAAAACATGGATTAGTGTGAGACCGTCTCCATAATTTTTCACAAAAAGGTTTGCCTTGATTTGTCAGTAAGAAGTTGTGTGTCAGGTGTGTGTGTCCTATGCGAAGACGACAAAAGATTATTTCATTGAAACGGCTGGAAACGGAGTAGGTTATGTGCTTGAAGGATACACCCGAGAGCAATATCTAAGAGCAATAGAAAGATACAATCTTCACTCAAGCGTTCATCGACCCCATAGTAGTACCAACGAAGAAACAAAATTTATGCTGTTACTCAGAAATAAAATGACTGATAACTACTTTGCTTTTGATGTATGCTGCAGCAATAAAGAGAAGTGTCAGAGCCAGAAAGAAATGGCGGCGAAAATCAACTGCGCAAAAGCGTATTACTAATTCGTGATTACAACTGGAGTTCAATAATGACCACCACTTATTCACAGGTCTCCCAAAAGCTACTTTTAAAAAAAATTTCCACCGATTAAGCATTGTTAGGCACGAAAAATGTTAGGACGCCACCGCCACGCAAGTCAAAGAGCGATTGTGGTGTGCACTGACCCAGGGAGCCAGTTACACTTGCCACTCAGGAGCTTCACGCAGACGAGCACCGCTGAAACCCGATGTGTGCGGCTGGAAGTGCTTTCGCACTAAAAAAAAGCCGGTCCAATGACAAATGGATACATGTGGAAGTAATTAAACTGTGGGATGAAAAAGATGACGTTTGGAAACGTTGTAAGAAAAAAACCATAAAATGGGGATTTAAAGAATGATACAAAAAATTAGGAGTCAGGTGACACCCAAACTGCGGATGGCGAAAAAGTTGTTACTTTTTACAAAAGCTCTCGATAGCAAAAAATAAAAATTTTAAACGCCGTGGGTACATTTCAATCAACTTAAGAGAAAAAAAGACGAGGAAAACAGATAAAACAAATGCAAGCAATTCTAAGAAATAAGAGTGTTCTATTCTTCCTGTTGCAGTAATTAGTCATCTCATAAAATGTGTGGAAAAGTTCAGAAACACAATGCCAAAGTTGACAAATTTCGGGTTTAGTGCAGCATAATGTGCAAAGTAAGCTTACCATCCGAATATGACAGCTGACGAACTGTGGAGTATAATCAGCACAACGGCACTTATAAAAATGCCATGGATGGTATAATACTAGAAATACTTATGAGTTTTATTCGCCTAAGGCATTTAGTTCTAGCCGTAATAAAAGCAGCCTTTAGTACGAGAAAAATGCCTCATTAAATTAAAATGTCATTGATTAGACAAATTTACCAGAAAAATAAAGCTTCCACACATTGTGGAAAAATACCTTCGTGCAACAACAACCATTATCTGTGAAAACAACTCCTTATTGTCAGTCACGATATTGATTTCCCTCTTCTCCCTTGTTGTGATGTTGTTGTTGCATCCAGATGTTAACGTGGAGTGGTAGAGGGCGGGTCTCGTGAGTGACCCGGGGGACGTACTTCGCGACTGGTGAGTTTGAGACAGGCGTGCAGGTCTTCCGACGTTGGCACTTGGAAAGGCTTTCCTCAAAAAAATATTTATTACAATATTTACAACTTATTTACATATGCCGACAGATTTCGGCCTCTCCACTTTATTTAAAAAAAAGACAAAACTCCAACACTCTCGCGACTCCGGACAACCGTCGGCCACCACACGGCCAACCCGCCCGGCCGCCGCTCAAGCAACTCGCTTCTCCAACTCTGCGACCCCGGGACCACCACCGGCCGCACACTACCGATCTGTCCGGCTGCCACCAACCAACCTTCCGCGCTCTCCTTAGCGCGCACCCATCTCCTTGTCCTCCCGCCAAAACTACACCCTCAGCCAATAGGTGACTTTCCCGCCACATTTCGGACGCAACATATCACAACACAAAAGAAAAGCACACAATATAAAACACACGCCTTGCAACACAAAAGAAAAGCACAAAATATCGAACACACGGCTCGCTGCAAGCTGCCGTGGCTAACTAGAAAAATGCCACAACGAGCGGAGAGAAACCATTTACGACACATGCGTCCTGTTAGCCGCTCTGGCCTAGGGTGCCCGCTCGCCTCCGGCGCTGGCCCATCGAGCAAGCGGCCGTGGCTAACTAGAAACATGCCACAACGAGCGGAGAGAAACCCTTTACGACACATGCGTCTGATCGGACCATTCCCCCTCGCTTAGGCCGAGGCTCCCGACACTCGCGCGCGACGCCGCCCTGGAACAAACTTTACCGCTAAGGTGACCCAGGAGCTGCTGGCCCGTCTCGGGGCGTCGCCTAGATTTTCAACCCGGGCCATCCGCAGAGCAACGGCCTAGTTGAAAGATGGAATGGGACATTCAAAAGAATGCTGCGGCATGTGATTGGAGAACACGGGCGGGGCTGGGACCGATTAGTTCCGTGCCTTTTGTGGGCATATCGCGAAGTGCCTAATGAAACAACCGGAGTGTCACCATTTGAACTCCTTTATGGGCGCACTCCTACAGGGCCATTAGCAATATTGGAGAAATCTTGGACTGGAAACTGTACCCTTCCGATCACGCTTAATGAGTCGGCAGAAAAATATCTACTGGAGCTACGTCAGCGGCTGGCTGCCATGTCAGATGTGGTGGGTCAAAATGCTGCCGATAACCAAAGAGCGTACGCGACACGGTACAATCTGAGAGCAAGGCCGAAGAGTTTTAATTGTGACGATCTCGTCCTAGTCAGAAATGAGGACATGTCTAAAGGGCAATACGTCTGGAGGGGGCCGGTAAAAGTAGTGGAGAGGAAGCGAAAGGATAGCTACGTTGTGCAGTTGGAGGATGGGTCCCGAAAGTGGATACACGCAAATAATTTGAAACCGTTTAAGGTGGGAGTAAGGACTGTCGGAGTTGTATTTGAGGACGAAGAGTTTGGAAAGGTATAAGAAGTACCGGTAGTATCAGTTCGCATGAGCGAAGCAGAGGTAAAAGACCAACACCCTCTGGACTATTCAAGGCCCTTCCATGGGGACCGTGACGTCACGCCAGTGGTCCCCGGCACCCCGGCCGCTGCTTTCGGTCGCTTGTCGTTCGCGTTGAATCTGTCGTGGCTGCTTGTTAGAATGACACCCAGGTGCGCGTCTGTTGTAAGGTTTTTGCATTCGGTATTTATTTAGCGAGTTTGACTAATGCACTCGGGTATTTTTTTTTTCGCTCCATTGAGGCATGCACCGCAACGATCTAAGGCGGCTTTTTAGACTTGTTAACAGCGTTCTGAAAAAGTCGCAAATGCATTTGTACAAATGGGTTTATTGACAGGAAGGGTTGGAAGCGACCTATTTCATTTCTTGCTTAACGTCTTCATTTTTCTGTCCGCAGCTTTTTTTTGCGCGGCACTTTGAATTTGATCATTTCGCATTCTGCAAAAGTTGTTCAAAGCAACGTTTGTTGCGGCACGCACTACATGCCGCACGAGTGTCTCTGGTGTGTGACCATTCTCGCAGGTTTCCAAGGCAACATCTCGCAGAAATGAAATGGCAGTGGAGCTAACAATTGCATGTTGGTTGCTAGATGCAAGGAATGCGTTTCCATTTTCGCCCGTGGTGAGCTTTTCAACAACAAGCGTCGTAACCAGCACCATGTGCACAGTGCATGGCTGTGGGAACTTCAACCCGCCTCTGGAGAGGTTTGCAATCATTTTGCAAGATTCAACTTCTATATTCATATCTTCCAGAATGAGTGCGCTGCGGCAAAATGCACAGGGAAGTTTCTTTAGGGCTGCATAGGCACAGTAGCCAGCTATGTAGGTAACAACTTCCATGTCATGCTTTGGGCTTGAGATTTCTTCCTCGGAAATCAACACTGAAAAGTTGTGCGGTGGCATTTCTTCGTCGCTCTCGCTGTTGTTGTCTGGCTCGGGAAGCATCAGCAGCTTTTGTAATCGAATTTTTTTTTCGGACTCCAAAAGCTGCCGCACAGAAACATGGTACTGCGCCCCAGCAAGCTGCCGGTAGCGACCGAAACGGTCTTCAAGGGTGTCCGTTTGGAACTTTCCTAGCAGAACATACTTCAATTTTAGTTCCTCTAGGCAGTACCGCGAAAGCTCAATAAGCGAGTAGCACGTCAGTCTCAAAGCAGAGTGGGTTTCTTTTGTCATGCAGCCACTGGTCATATTAACACTGCGCCAAGCGTCCAGCCAATCTACGATACCATTCAAGAATATTATCTGTTGATCAGAGATTGAACTGATTGTATATTGAAGGGGGTCATTCAGACGGCGACCTTTGGAAGGTATCTTTACGTTCACTATTTTCCACCATGTTGCTATGATGTTAATGAAGAGAGCTGTTGAGCTGGAATTCATAATTTTCAGAGCCTCGCCCCGCATTTCAAGTGCGTTTGAGACAAATGGGTTAATGACGTCTAACGCCAACTTTACATTCTGTCTCTCCATGGGAGTTGGATAAACGGCTTTGGAATTTAACTTGTAGCCGAGCTTTAGAAGCGATGTCTTTTCCAATGCATATAGCTGCCGCACGGCACCAAATGATGCAGCTTTCATTCTGGGAGGCCCATCGGGCAGTACTCCAGAAAGACTCATTTCAGGAAAGTATAAACATGTTCCTTGGTTCTTCTGATTTATCCAATTGTTCCGGATGCATTTAAGTACGTGCACAGTGTCAACGACATAAAAAAGGGGGCGGCTTTTGTCGGCTGGGTGGGGATACACAGTGCTTACTTCTCGGTTCTCTGAGAAAAGCGACATCATCTTTCGATTTAGTGAGTTGTTGTCGGTGATTACAGCTATCACCTTAAGGCCCAATGATTCCATTTCTAATATTATCCTCTTGCAATAATCATGCAGGATTTCAGAGTTCATTTTAGCCACTGGAAGAATATGAATAACGTCCTTGTTAGCTGACAGGAGCGACTGTATCATGAAAACGTGGGCAGTTGTGGCTGCTTCTTGTGAATTCGCTGACGATCCTACTATGCTGCCTCCTTTATAATCAAAGTATGGCTTGATGTGGATTTCATCAATCATTAGAGTCACTGTCTTTTCGTGCGACTCCATGAACTTCACTCTTTCGCGGATGTAGGACAGAAAGTGGGCTTCGTTTTGTTCTTTCATTGGGTCACCTCCATGTTTCGAGCAAACGCGGCGCAAAGTAGAAGGATGAGGCAATGTCAACATTGACGCTGATCTCGCGAAGTTATAAGCATGGGGAGAAATTGAGTGCAGAATGCTGGAAAAAACTAAAGTATCAGCACTGTAGCGACGAATGGGTCCAGCGAGAGTGAGAGTGATTTGCTCATGTAGCAACCGAATCAAGGCACTTAGTTCTTTCGTTGCGTCACTCTCTTCGGTTAGTTCATTCAGCAAGGAGCCGATATGCTGCAACACTGTCGTAGTTTTAGATGCAGTAGTTTCTTCTGATGTTTCAGTCATGTGCTTTTCTAGCTGCTCAAGCAGTACCGACAACGTACTAATGTCACGCACGGCTTCTGGAATTGCCCCTCCACAGGGTAAGGAATTCAGCTTGATCATGCCTGCTGACACTGAAAGTGAGAGGTCAGCAAATACGGTGACGGAAAATCTAACATGTGGTGAAGGATTTTCCTCGATGCGTAGAAACATCACACAGCGACTGTTGACACTGATGGTCCAGAAATCACTGTTGCCAATACCAGAAAGTTTGTGTTTGAGGTCTTGAAATGATGCTATCGCAATTCTTTGCTCTTCGTCTTTCTTTGTCTCCATCGAGCTCTTGATGGCTTTGCCCAAGGCCTCGTCTTCCATTCGAGCTCTTTTCGAGGCTGGAGATTCGCGTCGAGTGTGGTTCGTGCTCAAGTAAGCAGGGCAGTTCGGAAAAATAGATGGTACTGCATCGGACACTAGATGAACCCTCTCAATCTCAACTGTCAGAGTCTTTCCTGATGCTGCATCGAAGTGTGATA
This sequence comes from Amblyomma americanum, assembly GCA_030143305.2. Classification (NCBI taxonomy): domain Eukaryota; kingdom Metazoa; phylum Arthropoda; class Arachnida; order Ixodida; family Ixodidae; genus Amblyomma; species Amblyomma americanum. The sequence goes on along the minus strand of JARKHS020005037.1, from coordinate 3,600 downwards.
GCTTCCTGATGAGGTCATTCTCTTGAAAGTGAAGTTCACAAACCTGCGCAATGTATGAAAAATATGTAGTCGCTTATTGTCGGTATATGGACACACTATTTCATAATTAGCCTAGTATTAAGCAGTTCAGCTCAGTACTGCATATTTCTGTTCATTATTCTTGCCCTGCCCTAGCCAAATTGCAATAAAACTACCAGTATTTTCTCATCAAACCTTATTTAAGATTTTTCTGACCTATTGATCGAGCACGCGGGACATGCAGGATACGGCATAAACTTCAGTTACTCACCTTAGAATGTACGCTGGGTGTGAAATCCTTCCGTGGGATGGCTCTAATCCACGACTCTCTTCGACTTGCATCCTTGGGAAACGCGAAAACACGCACCTTGGGACCAGTGTCATAGTTTCCGCGACATCCAGGGACACAACACCGTCCCATGTTGCGCCACGTGAAGCGTTTGCGTCTGCTTAACGCCACATTCTTGTTTCAAGCACTGGTGATGCTGTCACACTTCAATATTTTGCACGTACACATACACACACACACAAATGTATGCACACGAATGCAAGCACCCTTGAGCACGGCAAAAAAAACCCCGAAAATAACGTCAGCGAAGAGCGATGCAGCACCAAACCTAACCGACAGAGTAGACAGGGACGACTGAAAAGCTTGGACTTGCTCAAAATTTTTTTTTTTTTTGGCTGGAACCTGTCGTTCCGGAATGTTCGGAATGTGCGGGGGCGCTCGTCGAAGACGGTGTTGGCCCGTCGGAGAACAGGACCACTAGCGTGACGTAGACTGCCGGGGAGAGGAGGACGTGAGCAGGCCTTGTAAAGTCGAGAAGGTGTTGAAAAGACCCTCGTATCCAGGAAGTTGTCCGTCGGCACAATGAGGTGTTTTCGGGAAAGCCGGGGAAAAGTAGGGCAGGTAAGCACACGTTCCGCATAATGCCCAACGCACGCCCTGCTCCTCGTCACCAGTACAGGGTCCCGCTAAAGATGAGAGTCGAGGTTGAGAGACAAGTACAGGAGCTAGCGGCGGACGGAATGATCTATCCCATTGAATCCCCGTATGTCCACCCTGTGGTGTGTGTGGCGAAAAGCGACGGGAGTGTGAGGCTCTGCGTTGATTACAGATTCCTCAACTCCATAACGGAGGTAGATGCCTTCCCGATGAAAAAGGTAGACGACCTCCTGGCGACTGTGGCAAAATCATGCTGCATAACAATTCTGGATTTGACACGCGGGTATTGGCAGATTCCTCTAGAGGAGCAGAGCCAATGACTAACCGCATTCGCGACCGACAGTGGACAGTACGCCTGGACGGTGATGCCGTATGGACTAAGAAATTCCGCAGCCACATTCCAGAGAATCATGAATGAAATCCTTTTTGAGCACAGAGCGTATGCGTGCGCCTACATAGACGACATCGCAGTTTTCTCTGAGAACATAAGCGAACATGTCCAACACCTGGATGCGGTGTTGGAGACACTCAAGTCTGTGGGGCTCAAGGTAAATGCTGAAAAATGTAAATTTGCGCAGGGAAGAGTAAAATATCTGGGGCACATAGTCGGCTCCGGAATGCACTGTCCCGATCCTGAGAGGGTCCGGGCAATAGAGGCAATGCAACCACCACGAACAAAGGCGGAACTCAGAAGCGTACTAGGGGTAATGAACTATTACCTAAACTATGTAAAAGATTACTCGCGTGTCGTACTGCCCCTCACAAACTTAACGAAAGGCCGCCGGAACGGCCCAATAAGCTGGCAGAGTGAACAAGAGCAAGCATTCCAAGGGGTCAAGAGTGCACTAGCAACTCTGGCTGTTTTATGCCCGCCAGATCTGTCCAAGCCTTTCATTCTATCAACCGACGCGTCCCAGGAGGCAATCGGAGCATGCCTAGCGCAGAATGAAGACGGAAGAGAATACCCAATTGCCTTCTTGAGCAAAAAGTTGAGCGAATCTCAAGTGAAGTGGTCGACTATTGAAAAAGAAGCGTTCGCGGTGGTATGGGCATTGGATCAGGTGAGCACATGGGTACTTGGAGCGGAGGTGCATGTCAGGACGGATCATAACCCTCTGCAGTATGTGGCCACGGCCGCATCGAGCAGTGCACGGCTTACGAGGTGGGCGTTGTCGCTGCAAAAGTACAACATCACGGTCCAGCATATAAAAGGGGGCCACAACGTGCTTGCCGACGCGCTCTCTCGCATTCAAACCTAACATGAGAAAAAAAAAGGGGGGGGGGGGGGGGCAACCCCTGAGCACGGAGCATGAGAGCAGCGATGTTCGAGGCTCGCCTCGGTGGACTGTTGTTGATTTTTTGTTTATTTTCATGCATGCTTCATGTATACTCTGCCTTCACTTTAAATATGCGATCCTGTGGCGTACAGTGTGGTGTGTAGCAGTGTACCTTGCTTTCATGTACTTGCATGCCTGTATTCTTTTTCGGGGTGAATCTCGAGGGGAAGAGTTAGTGCATTCTCGCACTGGAGAGAGGTGTGGCCTCCTGAGCCAGCCTAGGGGGAAAGCTTGTTTTTTTTCGAACTGGCAAAAAAAATGGGGGGGGGGGGAGAATGGAGAAGAAGAGGGGAGGTGTCTCGACGCAGCTGGCGTACGTCGTGGTAAGGCGTGAGGAGGGCCACCGAAGGGGAGCAGGGGAACGCGCCGACAAAAGGGAGAGGCTAAGCGAGGGGGAGTGGCCCGATCAGACGCATGTGTCGTAAAGGGTTTCTCTCCGCTCGTTGTGGCATGTTTCTAGTTAGCCACGGCCGCTTGCTCGATGGGCCAGCGCCGGAGGCGAGCGGGCACCCTAGGCCAGAGCGGCTAACAGGACGCATGTGTCGTAAATGGTTTTTCTTCCGCTCGTTGTGGCATGTTTCTAGTTAGCCACAGCAGCTTGCTCGATGGGCCAGCGCCGGAGGCGAGCGGGCACCCTAGGCCAGAGCGGCTAACAGGACGCATGTGTCGTAAATGGTTTTTCTTCCGCTCGTTGTGGCATGTTTCTAGTTAGCCACAGCAGCTTGCTCGATGGGCCAGCGCCGGAGGCGAGCGGGCACCCTAGGCCAGAGCGGCTAACAGGACGCATGTGTCGTAAATGGTTTTTCTTCCCCTCGTTGTGGCATGTTTCTAGTTAGCCACAGCAGCTTGCTCGATGGGCCAGCGCCGGAGGCGAGCGGGCACCCTAGGCCAGAGCGGCTAACAGGACGCATGTGTCGTAAATGGTTTTTCTTCCGCTCGTTGTGGCATGTTTCTAGTTAGCCACAGCAGCTTGCTCGATGGGCCAGCGCCGGAGGCGAGCGGGCACCCTAGGCCAGAGCGGCTAACAGGACGCATGTGTCGTAAATGGTTTTTCTTCCGCTCGTTGTGGCATGTTTCTAGTTAGCCACAGCAGCTTGCTCGATGGGCCAGCGCCGGAGGCGAGCGGGCACCCTAGGCCAGAGCGGCTAACAGGACGCATGTGTCGTAAATGGTTTTTCTTCCCCTCGTTGTGGCATGTTTCTAGTTAGCCACAGCAGCTTGCTCGATGGGCCAGCGCCGGAGGCGAGCGGGCACCCTAGGCCAGAGCGGCTAACAGGACGCATGTGTCGTAAATGGTTT
>JARKHS020005036.1:0-100735 GCA_030143305.2 Amblyomma americanum | reverse complement strand
GTGTGCCCTCTTCCCGCGAAAATGAAATGTGAGGACAATAATGGCCGGCGCCAGGCACGGGCAGACCCCGAGCCCGCTGCTATTGATCGAAACCCGGCGTATTCTACGTGGATGCCCGAAGAGCGGGCGGGGACAATGCGAAAAGGAGTCGTCGTCTGAAGGACACATTTGTAAACTTGCTTGAGTATAGCCAAGCTTCTTTTTTTTAGCATGACTCTGTTTTGTCCCCGTGTGGTTTATCCGCTATTGTTCGAAAGCTAACGTAAAGTTGTATACTCGTTCAATTAGAAAACTACTACAATGCAATTTGTACGCAAAAGAAAAATTTTTGCAGCCTTCCTCGCCTTCCATCATTCTCACGTACTTCGGCCTTTGCTTCTTTGATGCAGAATCAAAATGCTGTTTTCTCTCTTTTTCGCAGCCTTGGACGCTTGGTCGCTTCGGCAACGCTCGACCAGCAGCCTGATTTTTTGGCGTCATGCGATAAGAGCCGCATGCCCAGACACCTACGTCAGGCATACCGCCCTGACGCAGGCAGCAGTCTCGTTGCAGCCGACGTTGTTCATCCATCGCACGCTTTAGAGCAGCACAGTAACTGAGAGCAAGCGCCCTTTAACGTGGTATTTTTCAAATTGAATGGCTATATTTGGAACGCGGAAAAGAGGACCACGTGAAACATATCGTGTAGGAAACGATTTTTTTAGAGGTTTCTGAAGGTTCTCTACAACTTTCCATATCACACTTGGTGTCTGAAGCGAATACTTCAAAAACAGCCTGAGTAACTCTTGGCTAGTGCCAACATTATGCGCTCCGTTCCATTCGCGTTACGTGGGACAACCTGTATATTCTATTTTGCCGAAACATGGCGATTTATAATTCGTCATTTTTTTCGATGCATGCCTACTGTGAATGTTATTCCGTACAGTTATCGCAGGATTAGGCTAATGTCCCTTTGGCTGAATTCATGGTGGCGTCTAATCAATCGGTAAAATATTCCAAAACTATTTCGTCAGTTCGCAGTTCACATATGCAGATAACTACTCGTCATTCGCCGGAGACGGATTTGTTGAGAACACGATGGTAGTGTTGCCGACGTCATTTTGACGCTGTTGTCTTTTTAAAATGTCGCAATAATTGCGTGTTGTGACAACGAATGCATTCCAACAGGCCTTCTAACCTCTGTATTTTTCCCGAATGGCACAATCATCTCTTACCGTCCGATATGAGGCCGCGTGCCCTGTATTATCTCTCTAATCATCACCCAGCTGTAAATCAGCTGGAGTAATACCAGTTAAGGACAACGGCTTCTCCCATATCCCTCAAACTAATCGTGTCGTTTGACAGGTTCGGCAACTTTACCTCTGGAAACTACTTAATAGCATCTACCGATCTGATTTTCTGCCACCGTCTGTTTCACTTGCTTCCTCCTACGATCCATTGCTACCACTTATGACCATCGGTTATCTGCCTTCACATCACATGTTCTTGCAATTACGTTTGTCCTTGATTTCAAATACGCTATCATTTAGCCGAATTTGTTCGATGGCCAATTTTGACTCCTCTTCCTTTGTCCTAACGGTGCATCTATCATGCTGATTTACATGGCCCGCTGTGCCGTCCGCAACCTAATTACAAGGCTTTCCGTAATTATAGGCAATGTTTCTGGTTCATATGTAAGTGCGGGAAACATAAAAATTTTAAATGCTTTTGTCGTGAAGGATACTGGAGATGAGCTATTCCTTACCTGAGAGTTGCTGCTAAATACACGACAAAGATTTGCAAATTGTTATTTTCCTGGTTATTTCCATCGCGTGGTCATAATGAGCGGCTATCTGCCCATAGTAGTTCATGTTAAGCACACAAAACTAAAGTATTCTGCCTTTCCGAGACTAGTGAAAAAAAAACTTTATGCATCTTTGCAATATTTTGAAAGGCCACCTTTATACTTTTCCTGACTGGATACTCTATTTTGCTTTGCTATGAGTCCCCTCAGGTACTTAATAAGGCAGTGTGATCAGCGCATCGCGAATTTCCCGGCTATTACCGGTCAGTTTTTACTGCTAACTCTTCTCAATCCACGGTCCTGAATACATAATGTTAACAGGCGGTGAATAGTACTGAATAGACGCTCTCACTCTGTACTGTTGTCCTTTTCGACTTGGATTTTATTACTTTCCTTACGTAGGTATATTGTACCTATAAGACCGCTATAGATGTATTTTTCAGCAGCTTTGCGTATTTATCTCCCAAACACTGGAAAAGCCATGCCCACGGGACTGCTGTGGATTAAAATAACTAAAACGTTTTCCCCTACTATACGTAGGACAATATCGGGGTTGCCTATATTCTGCGTATATCTTTATCACCTGGTTCAATGTGTGAATATGGGCCACAGTGAGTCGCTAGTGAGCACAAGGGACAAGAACACAAATACACAGGACGTACGCTAAATGTCCAGCAACAAAAACGCACCTTTTTCTTATCGCATTCCTATGTGGCAAAATCACACTGATTTCTGAAGCATGAAGACTCAAAAGAGGTGCATTGTCTTTGCAGTAATTTCTAGAATCGCCGAACTGCCGGCATCGGCTGAGTTACACGCAAAACAGCTGAATACAGTCACTAAACCAGTGTATTTGTCATGTTGAAAGAAATTAATTTTCGTGCTATTTATGTTGGATGAACACAAGCCACACAGGGGCAGACGGCATCTCGAGTCTTGTACTCAGCAGCAAAGTTTGTCTTTAAGGAAATTCTCTTTTCATTCGTGGGGAACCACCAAGCTTCGCTGCATGCATTTTAGACGTTATGGTTCACCGATTTGCAAGAATACAGATTTCATTGAATGAATGCAACCTACGCATGATAAGCTCACGATTATTTTGCTCACGCAGAGCGGTTGAAGATTTTCGCCATAAGTCTTTTGCTGCTTAATTCAAATGATATTAAGCAGCAATCCACATGTCTAAACAACTGAAAGTTATTCTGAGAATGTCAGAGGCTGACACAATATTTTACAATGTGAATATCAGGCGATGGTAGACGAAGAATTTTGCAGTCCATCAAGTCAACGAAGCTTCGGCCCCTCAGTGATAAGGGCACTCGACTGCTGCGCCTGAGTACCAGGGATCAATCCAGTCGGCTGAGGCAGCGTGGTGGTAGTGCTGTTTTATTAAAAATAATAGTAAAAAGGAAGGAAAAGATTTTTGCTAGCCCCGGCATCTGCCATCGATACTGAAGCGCCTGAGCTGGGGCTAGCGGAAATAAAGGACAGCAGGCAGAATGGAGAAATGAAATGAAAGAGGTGAGGGGACAGGAAGAGAGGACAGGAGGAGAAGTAATATATACAAACTATTTACAGAATAAGAAAGGTGTCCAGGTTGTGCGCGTGATTAGTTCATTTTAGAGGAATTAAATCACACACGCGCACAGCACTGTGTTGGCTACAACTGGAGTGGGGAGTCCAGCTATTTATCGTTCAAGGTAGAACTCGCGGAGCGTTCGGTCAGTGCGTGTAAACTACCTGACGGAGAACAGACGGGACGTCAAGCCCGTGTGTTCGAGGAATGCACAGAGGCTCACCAAAGTTCGCTCACGAGTGCGCGCACTGCCCTGCAGCCACAATAACGTATTGAGGGAGTCTGGTAGTATGCCCAGCGTCCCTATAGGCCGCAAGCATATCGCGACGAGCATCGGCGAACGCGGCACAGTGAAGAAGCAGGTGTTCTAGTGTTTCCACTGCACCGCATCCGTCACACACATCACTCGTCGCGATACCGTGACGCTCCCGTCGTTCCCCGGGCCGCACGCAGCCCATGCGCGCTCGGAGGATCATTGCACGTTGTGACCGTGCAAGTGCGCGACAGCCCGTGACACTGTCGATGCGCTCACCTCCCGCGATGCGTGGGTCGGGGTGCTGCTTTCGGAGATGGTCGTGGATGGCCGCACGCACGTCCTCCAGCGCAAGGGGCAGATCGCTGGCAGGTAGTTGGTGTGCAGCGGTCGCGAGGTCGTCAGCTTCTTCGTTGCCTGCGATACTGCAGTGACCGGGCACCCACTGTGCACGCACGGCACAACCTCTCTGCGCGAGGCACTTGATGCGCGAGCGAATTTCCCGCACTAGTGGGGTACCGCGGCCGTTAGATTGCAGGCGGCGCGGGAGGCAGCGTTTCAATGGAGCCGAAATTCTAAAGCCGCTAGTGCGCTGTGCGATGTCATGGGATGTTAAAGATCCACAGGTGGTCTAAATTATTCCGGAGCCCTCCCCTACAGCAACTCTATTTCTTCCTTCACTACCATATTCCTCCTTTCCCTTACGGTGCTGTTGGGGTGTCCACCGAGATGAGGCAATTACTGCACCGCTTCCTTTCCTCAAACAGCCTTCTTTTCAAAGGCCGATTTTCATTGTACAGCACAAGGCTGTTTTTTAATTGCTGTTCGTCATCAACAGGGTAAAGAAATATGAACAGTAAAAATAAAATCTCCTCTTCGCCTAAATATCAGACATTGATTAACACTTCGATGTACCGCCGCCAGTACACAGTCAGAGTTGAATGCAAGCAAGGGTTCCACATATGCGTTGAATTTGTTGAGCAGAAGCCTCTTACTTAACCACTAATATTTTTTTCGCTGCATGCATTAGCTAGCGGTACCTAATAATGTAAGCACCGTCTTCATTCTCGGTTTGTTCTCTGCAGTTGTGTCATACGGCTGTTATTTGTCGGCGCATAAACACGAGCATAAATGCTCATTTTGGTGTTCGCGACCAGTTGTTTTTGTGAATAATGTCTCTGTGTACCTCTTTTGTACACATTGATTCCTGGGGCGCGATTACGGATCAGTCTCAATCGAAACTGTCTCAAAAAATTTGCCTCTCTCCTATTGGTCGGCCGTGGGCGGCGGCCATTTTGATTTGTTTCGTCACTGACTGACGTCGTAAATGGCGCAGAAGTGGTGACGTTGGCCATCTAATTATGCGGGCAGATTGAGACGATTTTTTGAGACTGGAAAAGGTAGTATCAACACGTTTGTTGATAGAAAATTGCGGCTGTTTACATCGTCGTATACGCGGGTGACCGCGCGAGCAACGGTGTCGGAGGGTGCATGAAGACGACTTTGACGCGCGGGAGAGTTATTTCGAGGAGACTGCGCAGTGTCTGTGCGACGAACTCGCCGTTGAACTGGGAGGTGCGCGGGTGAGTGCGCTGTCAGTGGAGCGGCAGGTGCTGTGCGCGCTGCGCTTCTTCGCCTCCGGTGGGTTTCAAGGCGCCGTTGGAAACGAAGAAAACGTCGGCGCAGCCCAACCGACTGTGAACAAGCCTTTGCGGCGGGCAGCGGAGACCAATGTCAACGTTGGGTCACAGAAGGGGGGTGTTCGCTTTCCGAGGAAACCCGAGGAGAAGGCGGCGGCGAAGGAGGGCGTCCTTCGTTCGCCGCGGCATCTCCGGCGTCGTCGGGTGTGTCAATTGGGCACTCATCACTATCAAGGATGTCTGGGGGCAGTGCTGTGAACGAGCCGCAAGCGGTTCTACGCTGCGGACGTGATAGTGAGTATACCTCGGCCACTGTTTTTGACCGCATGAGTTCAAGTGCTACAAGCTACAAGTGCATGAGCTACAAGTGCGGGCCTCGGAAGCGAGAGTGAGTACGGGCTGTGCTTGTTTTTTCTCAGATCTGTGGCGCGAACATGTGCATCCTGGCCGTGGACTCGCGCTGACCCGGATCCTTCCGCGACGCGTTTGTCTGGCGGCATTCCGAGGCGGAGGAAGGCCTGCTGGACGACGGTTATTTTTTTTTTCTGGGTAAGCAGTAAAATAGCTGTGTCACCCGTCGGGCGAACTCAGTCACATCTATTGAGCTCCAGCACTATGCATTTGCCCGGATCTGCTAAAGCTACAAGAATCAGTCTGGACAGTTACACAAATGCAGACACTTTACACTATGATACAGTGTATTGCCACCTTTTCCTTTTGTTAAATATAATTGCAGCAGAAACACAGGACACATATTACATTGTTGAAATGCATAGCCTTTCCTGTTGAAGAAACCGAAGCAAAATGCACCTGACAGCGCTTGTGTTTTGTAGGAAATCATTGCGCATCATTTATATGAATATGGTGGTAAAAGACTGACCTTACAGTAGTGCTCACTTATACATCTAAATCCTGCATGTATGTATGCTCTTGAATGTCATATTCAGCAAAGCCTGGATGTGGGCTACTTGGCATGAGTCTTCTACTGTGTAGCAGACTGTCCTGTAATGCTGTTAAGATCACTGAGAAGGGACATGCTTAGCTGCGTCAATTTTTTGTTATGCAGGAGACTATGTCTACCCACTGGAGCCATGGCTGCCTGCACCAGTTGCGTGGCATCACAGACCTGACTCAGCAGAAGGCCTGTACAACACGCCACATGCTTTCACACAATTTGTGGCTGAGCGCTGTATTGGTGTACCGAAGAGCTGCTTCCGTTGCTTTCAAGGGCACCGGATCCACCACTGCCAGTGGAAGTGGACAGTGCGCATCATCACCGCACGTGCTGCACTTCACAGCCTCTGTTTGGATGTGCCCATATCAGCAGAGGGTGCAGGCGACACTGCCTCTGACCCAGATAACAACGGGCCACCTCTAAATGGTGGCTACCTCGTACAGACAGGATGCTGTACTTTTGGCCTCTCTAGGACGACCCGTCTCCAGAGGAAGGCGTACCGAGGGATGGTGCAGCGGCAGTTGCGATGGAAAATCTAGCGTCCAGAGACGACTCACCATGCTGGCGTAGAGAGTCATATCAGCCACTCTTCCCCTGCTGCCACTGTCATTTCCTTGTGTCAGTGCACAACACACATCTGCAAGTGTGTGAGCAACTGTGTGATGTGGTTGTGCCCTTGGCCAACCTGTGTGCAGCCAGAAGCCAGCAGTGACAAACAAGTGCCCCCCACCGGCTGCCACTTCATTTTCAGTGTGTTTGCTAGTATATCTTCCAGTCCCTCAGCAGCGTGTTGCACAGTCTCTTCCTGAAGACGGAAAAGGTGTTGAAGCAGCTCGCCCAATTTCTGAAAAGCATCATTTTGAACTGTCTTTTGTCAATGCTTATGTCAGCCCACCTGCCCCTTCTCTGCTGTCTCCTTCCAGCTTGGTGGAGTGCCTGTGGTCATTACCTGTGTGATGAACATGCATGAACCAAACGTGTAGTGCTGGAATAAGGCATGAAATATTTGTGACGATGCTTGTTGGAATCAAAAAGCTGTTTTTTATTGCATCATACATTCAGTAAGCACGTTTATTTTTTTAGGCACAGCATTTGATACGAGTGTTTCTATTGCAGAAAAGGCTGTGTACATACAAGCATACTTTACCTTGATGTACAGTTACCATATGGCATTTCTGAGTGCAGTTAAGGAAAAAAATTCTGAAAAATTGAGTTCAAACTGCATGTTTTTTTTTCATACAGAGGCTACCTGTACAATAAATATGGCATAGTACTCTGTACATAATGCATTTTCAGGACTATAAGACATTTTGGAACATATAAGTCGTGTAATACCAAAGCTAAGCTTTTAGCTTAATGGTATGGGGCTAGGGGTTTCACTCTGTGCTAAAAGCTGTACCTACTGCAAGGAGACCGCTGTACAACAATGCATAATAAATATTGTAAGGTGCAGTGGCTACAATGACTGCTGAATGACTAGAACATCTTCACTGATAGACAAAGATGTGTAAACATCACAGACACATCACCAAGGAGATGGTGTGTGAGTAGACATTAGTTTACAATCACAAATCATGCGACACCATTACTGGAAATGCTCTACAGCTCTAAGAATCTACAGGCAGCTCCATTATGGGAAATTTTGAGCACTCGGTTACTGCCCCATAACTGACACCTAGCTTGGTTTGCGTAACACGGCTATGAAGTCTTGTCCATGATGACACAAGACGGTGACAATGCCGAATGGCCAGACAAGCTCCTTATGCTATCGCATAATATGTGTGATAGGTGCAACTGCTTTCAAGCTACTTTTCGTCTAAGTATTTCATATCCTCGTCATTTTCAACTGGCTGTTCTCTTTCTAACTGGAGCGGCCTGTATACAGGGTGCCTCAGATATGATGGACCATAATTTTAAAAAAAAATCCAAGTGGTCTTCCGACATGAAAGGAAGTGTATGTTAGAAGCTATGCAAAGTATTGCCGCCAATATTTGCAGTGTTTGTTCGTTTTTCAAATCTGCCGCGACACCACCTTATCGCTTTGTTTGCGACGCAAGACGCGACTAGATTTATCTCGATTGATCGCAGCCAGGCAAAGCTGATTCTACGTTGTTCCGGAATGTTCTAGTAACTTTGCGGCCTTTATCTCGAATGTTCGCTATCAGCTTTAAATTGAGCACGGCCGACAGCGGCGGGCATTCTGTTCGACGACCGCCGAGCACGCTTGTCGCTTCGCCGCCGCCGAGTGATTCAGTCCATTTTGGGTGCAAGTCAGCCCAATAAACAGTTCTTTTAGAAGATCCTTTTGTCCGTCTTCATCGCTGCCTCGACTGCCGTCACCACTACGTGACATCTGGTGGAGGTGCGGGGTAGCCTTCCATGTTCCGGACGCCCCCTTCAAGTCGTGAAGCCAGCCCTGAGCGCTTCGCACCCGAGGACGAGCCAGCAGCTCAGCGAGCCAGCCGCCGTCTCCAGGGAGAGGAGCCTGAGTTCGGGAAACTGCCGGACCGCACAAGACAGCGAAAAGACGCGGCTACGAGCACCGCAATCTCGCCGAAGATGTCGACACCGATCATACTGCAGCAGCCGCGGGTGCCGCCAACTTTCAATGGATCCCTAGGCGAAGACCCTGAAGAATGGTTGGATCAATTTGAGCGCGTGGCGTCATTCAACAAGTGGGATGATGCGGAAAAGATTGGACACGTTTTTTTCTCATTGGATGGCTCCGCACGCACGTGGTACGAAAACTACGAGTCGTCCCTTACGACATGGGACCTATTCAAGAGAGAACTATTGAAGGTATTTACCAGTGTCGTGAGGAAAGAAAGAGCCGAACGACTCCTCGAGTCCAGGATCCAGCTTCCGAATGAGCCCGTCCGCAGCTACGTCGAGGAGATGAAGCGCCTATTTCGCCGCGCCGATCCCGGGATGACCGAGGAAAAGAAAGTTCAGTTCTTAATGCGCGGCGTAAAAGAACAACTCTTTGGCAGCCTCGTCCGTCAGCCGCCAAAAACAGTCGAGGAATTCATGCAGGAAGCCTGCACGATTGAGAAGACCCTCGACGTCCGAGCTCGGCAGTACAACCGCCCCTCCTCTGCCTATGCAATCCGTTCGGACACGCCGGCCACCACCAGCGACAGCTTGCGGGACGTTATCCGCGAAATCGTCCGAGAGGAGCTACGCCTATTACTGCCATCCTCCCCACAGCCACAAGCATCGACTCTGATGAACGTGGTACGGGAAGAAGTGCAACAGGCACTTGGCACCCCGACGGCCACAGAACCCCAGGCCATGACCTACGCCGCTGCAGTAAGGACTGCTCAGCCCCAACGACAACCCACACGTCCTCCCCGAGATGAGCCAATCGTTCCACAACGCCGCCTCCCAGCCCCTACCCGCCCAGTCTATGACCGACGCTCAAGCCCCAGGAAATGCGACGCCTGGAGGACTTCCGACAACCGGCCGTTGTGCTTCCATTGCGGTGAGGCCGGCCATATTCTTCGTCACTGCCCGTACCGACGTATCGGTCTTCGAGGATTTGCCGTTAACGCCCCACGACCACGCTTCGGACAACGTCCGCACGAAATCGACGAGTACCTGCGTCGAGAAGAGTACACGCCGAACCGCTTTTCGCGCTCACCATCGCCGTCAACCTCGCGCTTTGCGTCGCCACGCCGCAGCTACGCAGCCGCGGTACGAGGAAGGTCGCCCAGCCCCCGTAGGGGAAACTAAAGGCAGCAACCTCTGGAGGTGAGGTTGCTCACGAGCTAAACGCCGAAGATCCTCCACCGACCACGCCCCATGAAGACGCTGCACCCGCGACGCCGCATGAAGAACCGACACTCGCTGCACCGACGCCGCACACAATGAGAACCACGACGCAAGCTACCTTGAAATCGACGCCGCCACCCAGAGGAGCTTCGACCACACGCCCAACCCGTGACTCGCATACGCGACGAAGCCGTGACCCGACGCCGAGAGCGACATGCAATGCAAGACCCAGGACCTCCGACCTAGAAGTGACTATCGACGGCCGGAAAGTTACCGCTCTAGTCGACACAGGAGCCGATTACTCGGTGATGAATGGAACATTCGCTGCGCAGCTCAGAAAAGTCACAACGGCTTGGGACGGCCCACAAATTCGCACCGCTGGGGGCCACCTCATTACGCCATCAGGACGATGCACAGCGCGGGTGACTGTCAAAGGACATACCTATCCTGCGACCTTTATTGTGCTACCGCAATGCTCCCGCGAAGTGATCTTGGGTATGGATTTCCTTAATGAGCATCAGGCGATCATCGACCTGCGATCCAAGCTGATCACGCTTTCGACGGACGAAGCCATCGCTTCGATGAAAACTCGGGAAAATCACGTTGCCCTAAGTGTCCTGGAGGAAGAAGTGAGCGTCCCACCCCGTTCAAGCGTTATCGTGACCGTAGGCGCCACGAAAGCCATAAACACTGAAGCCATCATCGAGGGGAACATGCAGTTGCTACTAGACCGAGGAATCAGCATCGCAAGAGGCATCGCACATTTCCGCAATGGCCAGGCCGAAGTACTGCTGACTAACTTCAGCGAAGAATTCCGGCATATTAACAGAGGAACGACGATTGCTTTCTACGACGAAATATCTGACGTACGAGATTCCTTCGCCCTCTCCGACCCCTCGGCAGCAGATCCGCCTGACCAAGAGAACTCGCCCACTTTCGACATCAACCCAGCCCTGCACCGGAACAGACAAGACCAGATCCGCAATCTGCTTCAAAACTACAGTGAGTGCTTTTCGACATCGCCGAAGGTGCGACAGACGCCAATTGACAAGCATCGCATTATAACAGACCAACACGTACGACCTCTCCGTCAAAGCCCCTACCGTGTGTCTCCACGAGAACGACAAGCCATCCGGGACCAAGTCGAGGAAATGCTTCGCGACGACGTCATCCAGCCCTCAAACAGCCATGGGCGGCACCGGTTGTTCTAGTGAGAAAGAAAGACGGCGCACTTCGATTCTGCGTGGATTACCGCCGCTTGAACAACATAACAAAGAAGGACGTCTACCCCCTCCCCCGCATCGACGACACACTGGACCGCCTCTGCAACGCCAAATATTTCTCATCGATGGACCTCAAGAGCGGCTACTGGCAAATTGAGGTCGACGAAAGAGATCGCGAGAAGACAGCATTCATAACTCCGGATGGGCTGTTTGAGTTCAAGGTGATGCCATTTGGTCTCTGTTCCGCACCAGCGACGTTTCAGCGAGTAATGGATACAGTGCTGGCAGGCCTGAAGTGGCAGATTTGTCTGGTATATTTAGATGACGTCGTTGTCTTCGCCTCGAACTTTGAAGAGCACCTCAAAAGACTTCGAACAGTACTAGACGCAATCAAGTCGTCTGGCCTAACCTTGAAAGCAGAGAAATGCCACTTTGCATACGAAGAGCTGCTGTTTCTAGGCCACATCGTTAGCAAGGAAGGAGTACGCCCAGACCCGCAGAAAACAGCTGCTATTGAACAGTTTCAACCGCCGGCCGATAAGAAAGCAGTGCGCAGATTTCTCGGACTATGCGCATATTACCGACGATTTGTGAAAAACTTTTCGCGCATCGCCGAGCCCCTGACCCAACTGACGAAGGCAGACGTGCCGTTTAAATGGGAAGCGCCGCAAGCAGAAGCCTTCAAGGAACTTCAGCGTCGTTTACAGTCCCCACCGATCCTTGCGCATTTTGATGAAAACGCCGATACTGAAGTTCATACCGACGCAAGCAGCGTGGGACTAGGCGCCGTTCTCGTTCAAAAAAGTGTCGGGCTGGAGAAGGTCATCGCACACGCTAGCCGTTCCCTTTCCAAGGCCGAGGCTAACTATTCGACCACTGAGAAGGAGTGCCTTGCCATCATCTGGGCTACGTCGAAATTCCGCCCCTACCTCTACGGACGGCCGTTCAAGGTGGTCAGCGACCACCACGCGCTCTGCTGGCTTGCCAATTTGAAGGATCCCTCTGGCCGACTCGCTCGATGGAGTCTGCGTCTCCAGGAGTTTGACGTCACCGTCGTTTACAAGTCCGGACGCAAGCACACTGACGCCGATTGCCTCTCACGAGCCCCTGTAGATGCACCGCCGCTGGACGACGATGAGGACGCCTTCCTGGGACCCATCAGCGCAAGCTCTTTTGCTCAGCAGCAACGCTCGGACCCCAACCTAAAAGGCCTCATCGAGTACCTGGAAGGCAAGGTTTCTTCACCCCCCGCTTCATTCAAGCGAGGACTGTCTTCTTTCTGTGTGCAGAATGAGGTCCTTGTGAAGAAGAACTTTACAGCGAACAAAACAGCCTACCTCCTTGTTGTACCTACTTGTTTCCGCGAAGAAGTTCTACAGGCTTCACACGACGAGCCGACAGCTGGACATCTCGGGTTTACTCGCACCCTCCGCCGCATTCAAGACAAGTATTACTGGCCCCGACTGTCTGCCGATGTCGCACACTATGTGAAAACATGCCGAGATTGTCAGCGACGAAAGACTCCTCCCACACGACCAGCAGGATTTCTGAACCCCATTGAACCTCCCTCAAGACCCTTTCAGCAGATTGGCATGGACTTGCTTGGCCCTTTTCCAACGTCAACATCTGGAAATAAGTGGATCATCATAGCGACCGACTACCTGACCCGCTACGCCGAGGCGAAAGCCCTACCGAACGGAACAGCAGCAGAAGTGGCCAAATTTTTCGTGGAGTGCATTCTTCTTCGACACGGCGCCCCCGATGTGCTCATCACGGACAGAGGAACAGCATTTACGGCGGAACTCACGCAAGCCATCCTGCGCTACAGCCAAACCAGCCACCGGAGGACAACTGCATACCATCCGCAGACCAACGGACTGACCGAGCGCCTGAACAAAACCATCGCCGATATGCTCGCTATGTATGTCGATGCCGAACATAAAACCTGGGATGTCCTCCTGCCTTACGTCGTCTTCGCCTACAACACCGCAGTGCAGGAGACCACCCAGATGACGCCTTTTAGGCTCGTCCATGGCAGGGAGGCCACGACCACGCTAGACGCCATGCTGCCCAACGTTACAGAAGAAGAGAACGTCGACGTTGCCGCCTACCTTCAACGCGCAGAAGAAGCTCGAAGGCTTGCCCGATTACGGATCAAAGATCAGCAGCGGTCCGACGCCAGACGCTACAACCTAAGAAGACGCAACGCGGAATACAAGCCAGGAGACCAAGTCTGGGTGTGGACGCCCATTCGCCGCCGTGGATTGAGTGAAAAGCTTTTGCGCCGCTATTTCGGCCCGTACAAGGTTCTTCGTCGGCTGGGTGAACTGGATTATGAGGTCATCCCTGACGCAATGACTGCATCCCAGCGACGCCGCGTACGACCAGAAGTCGTCCATGTAGTCCGTCTGAAGCCGTATTATGCCCGCTAAAGGCCGCTGCATTTCCATGCTCTATTTTCGCAAGATCTGTTTTTTTCCCTTACTAGTCGCATTATTTGTTTTAATGCATCGGGTCGATGCTTCTTTGTGAGGGGAGTAATGCCGCCAATATTTGCAGTGTTTGTTCGTTTTTCAAATCTGCCGCGACACCACCTTATCGCTTTGTTTGCGACGCAAGACGCGACTAGATTTATCTCGATTGATCGCAGCCAGGCAAAGCTGATTCTACGTTGTTCCGGAATGTTCTAGTAACTTTGCGGCCTTTATCTCGAATGTTCGCTATCAGCTTTAAATTGAGCACGGCCGACAGCGGCGGGCATTCTGTTCGACGACCGCCGAACACGCTTGTCGCTTCGCCGCCGCCGACAGATTCAGTCCATTTTGGGTGCAAGTCAGCCCAATAAACAGTTCTTTTAGAAGATCCTTTCGTCCGTCTTCATCGCTGCCTCGACTGCCGTCACCACTACGTGACAGTATTTAAAGCCCTTCAAACACTGCCCTCACCAAACCCAGTTATACCAACATCACTCCGCCTGCTGAGCAAAATACATTAACATATTACACATCACTGCCCTGTCCTACCTACCTTCATGCCCTGCATCATATGCAATTCAAGCGCTGTGTACCAGCGAACATGAACAAACTTGCTCAACTTTCTGCCCAGTTGCAATTAGCCTCTACACAAGCCATACAGGCAAACTACTACTTTCCTGAGCATGGATCTACTACAAGATCAGCAAATAACGTTAATGGAACAAGCTCGTTCTCTCCTCGGTGACAATAGCAAAGTTATCAAATCAAGTGCTTCCTTTCTAAACAAACTAAGCGGAGCATAAATATCAATTTCTGCATCTTGCAGAGGAAAAAAAAAGAAACACCACAACAGTTGAACATCAA
This sequence comes from Amblyomma americanum, assembly GCA_030143305.2. Lineage (NCBI taxonomy): Eukaryota > Metazoa > Arthropoda > Arachnida > Ixodida > Ixodidae > Amblyomma > Amblyomma americanum. Next base: position 86,196 of record JARKHS020005036.1, on the reverse strand, counting down.
CCGATCGGAGCTGCAAAAATACAAACGGAACATCAAGTGCTTATCCCGATCTGGGCGGCATCACTTGGCTACGAGGCAGAAGAGTGATTGCTGCCACATAGGCAGGCCGTGTCGGTTCTCATTTCCCGCACCGAGATTGCAAGCTATCAGCAGCTGCACCTGTCTGTCGGCAGTTGCTTCTATGTGATGATTCATGGTTTGCTGGTATTTTCTAAAGAAAATAAACAGAACCACACGTCACTCGGTGATCGATAGGCGCCGACCGAGAACACAGACTAAAGTTGTCTTCGTCGATTTTCGAGCCGAGCGCTGCTTGTAAGTTGATCTCGGCAGGCCCGTAGCATTCACTGCCTTCAATCAGATTTTTCTGCGCACTTAAGACATCCGCAAAGTACATTGATTTTAGACGACACGCGAAAAAACAGGAAGTAGCCGAGGAATCAGCTGTTTTCTTGCAGGCCGCCATGTTCACGTTATGAGACGGCCAGCGCGCCCTCATGGCAAGAAAAGTTACCCTACAGCAAATTTAATTGCAAAACTGAGAATGCATCTAATTTTCCTTGGTGTTGTTGAGATTTACACACAGTTTGTTACCAAAATAAAACATTACTTGTTTTCTTCATTGCGTTTTTGTTCACTTTCAGACTAACATGTTCACGCTATACCGCTGACAGCACACCTTGGCGGCAAGAAAAGTGACTGAACAGCAAACTTTATAGCAAAAATGAAAACACTGCTTCTTTTGCATGCTGCTGTTGGGTTTGAAATACAGGTTCTTAGCAAAATAAAACGTTACTTGTTTTTATTCAATGCGTCTTTACTGCAAAACATTAGTCTACGGACCCTTGTCGTGCGAATAGTGGTATCGGGGCGGAGCCCACCGCAACCTTGCTCCGCATTGGCCGATTCGGTGGTCGGCATTACTCGGTGTCGTCATTTTGACGTCACTGTCTCAGTATTGAGATAGTTTTTTGAGACCGATCCGTAATCGCGCCCCTGGTCTGGCGAACAAATAAACTTCCTCTTTTTGTATTTATTAAGCATATGAAGCTATGGCTAGCCAGCCTGTCTCCATAGACTTCTTTATTTTTATGAATAATAATTGGTTTTTTGGGGAAAGGAAATGGCGCAGTATCTGTCTCATATATCGTTGGACACCTGAACCGCGCCTTTCGGGAAGGGATAAAGGAGGGAGTGAAAGAAGAAAGGAAGAAGGAGGTGCCGTAGTAGAGGGCTCCGGAATAATTTCGACCACCTGGGGATCTTTAACGTGCACTGACATTGCACAGCACACGGGCGCCTTAGCGTTTTTCCTTCATAAAAACGCAGCCACCGCGGTCGGGTTCGAACCCGGGAACTCCGGATCAGTAGTCGAGCGCCCTAACCACTGAGCCACCGCGGCGGGTTATTTTTATGAACTGTTCCGAAATTTGGGATCACTTAAGTTCACCTTGAAAAAATGGCGCCATACTTTTAATGTGTCCGTGCCGAGAGTGGGATTTCTTGGCACTATTACGCAGATATCAGCACGCTTTTCACGTGACATCGCATGCTGCTGTATCACATGTCATCGCACATAATAATCCTTGACGCGGATTAGTAGCCCTTAAAACTATTTTTTCGTTTGTTGTCTTTTGCGCACACTGCTGTGCGACGTTCTTGTACGAATCCTCTGTTTATCCTCCTGAACGAACATTCTCAATGTTGACGTAGAAGAGTGCCCGGCTCCGACCGAAGGGACTCCGGTTCACTTCAGCTTGACAACCTTTCGAAGTAAAAGCGTTACTAGCCTAGCGGCGCCGATTTCGTGGCGTCTGCACGAATGACCTTGAACAGGCGGAGAGGAGCTGCGCAAGTAACCACGTGACGCACCACGTGACTCGCAGCAGCTGCGGTCGCGCGCTCCGCCCTCGTCGCGGCGGCTGCGCGCTGCCTATCCAGTGTCTCGCTATGGACGAAGCAAGTCAGCCGGAGCCGACGTCCTCGACAGTGTGTACTCGCAGACCTCTGGCCTTGTCTGATCACCCGGTTTACATTGGAAACCGTGCGAGGGATTTAGCAATCGACAGCGAGCGTAATTGCGATAAACGGCCAGCAGAAAACAACGGAGGGTGGAAGCTTCGCCTGGCTCGATGCCGACCGAAAGATGCGGAAGGAAGACAGGGACGAGCCTTGCTGGCAGCCGAGGCGGAGACTGGCGAGCCGCTGGAAGCGATTTCTCGCAGTGCGGAATGCACAACGAGCCACGTGGTCCGTGTGTCTGTCAGACTGTGCTTCAGCTACGAAAACCTTAGGGAGGGGCTTCACGTGGAATCCTTGCCTTCGTTTCCATAACTAGGGTTAGCTGAGCTACGCCGCGACCATTTTTTTTTATTTGCAGCGAACCTTCTTTTCTACGTCACTCCACCAAGTTCACGAATCTGGATTTCCCGGTTGCGCCGATGCGGACTTTTCCTCCGCTCGGGACCATTAGCGATTTTCCTTTAAAAGGTGGTGGTGAAATACTTAATTTAGCGAAGGCCAAAAAAGAAAAGAAAATTATGATGCCGCCGCTCCATGGGTGGCCTTCCGGATGCCGGTCGTGGCCTCCAAGTCGTGCTTGGCGGCGACTTCCGCTGCCCAGATCGTAAGCCGTAGTTGAATATACGGCTCCGAGCTGTCCAAAGCAGCCTCCCACAGCAGCAGACTGTACGTACCAGGAGGCGGGGGCCGAAATTGCCGGACATGAATAAAGAATGTGAGCACAGTCTGCTCGGGGTGGCTGCAATGCGTGCATACCGGAGAGAAGGCGCCGGGGTGAATAACGGCACGGCGGGCAGGAGAGAGGAAAGTTTGGGTGCCTGTAAATGGCGCCACGTACTTTGTTGGAGCTTGGAGAGGGACTTGCGAGGGGGGGGGGGGTTTGGTGGGGATAGGCAGGAGTGGCGGTGATGAAGGGGCATGTCATGGAATGTGAGGAATAGGTAACGTGATGATAGCGCCTTGATGTCTTCTCAAATCAAAGATTGACGCCGGTCATATTTAATGGCAGTTGACGGGCGTCAAAGTATTTCATTCATTTTGTGAGACTGGCCACGGGATTTAGAATCTTCAGAGGCTGGCGCTCAACGAAGAAGACGACGAGAAGCGCCGAACACTCCGAAGCTCGAGCGCCGAACACTCGGTCGCTCGTGCGTGCTCTGGACTGAACGCGGTCTCTGATCTGTGTTGTGCTCTTATTACTGTGCTGTGCTGTGGTGTACTGTGTTTGCTGTATTATTAGTGTGCTGTGTTTTTATTACGAGTGGTGGAGGTGCCAACGATCCCTCGCCCTGGAGCTTCGCATCCGCGCATTACCTACCACCTCTGCAATGGCTGAGACCGTCACCCAAACCGCTTCACCGCTTCCGTCGGCTGTCCTCTGTTCCGGCGCCGCTCGGCAGCCTGACCCGACCATCTTCAGCGGCACAGATGACACGGCTGTGGAGGATTGGTTGGTCTCCTATGAACGCGTAAGCGCATACAACAAAAGGGACTATAGCATCAAGCTCACCAACGTTATCTTTTATCTTAGCGGCGTAGAAAATCTCTGGTTTCGAAACCACGAGGCTGACATCTCAAGCTGGGCAGCTCTAAAAACCAGTCTGACAGAAGTCTTTGGTCATCCCGCAGTGCGAAAGCTTCGCGCCGAGCAACGCTTGCGAAGTCGGGCTCAGCAAACCGGTGAAAACTTCACCAGTTATATAGAAGATGTCGTCGACCTCTGCAAGCTTCTCAACCCTTCTCTGAGCGAGGCCGACAAGATCAGACACATTGTGAAAGGCATTGAGGATGGTGCCTTCCAGATGCTCGTCGCCAAATATCCCCAGTCTGTCTCCGGTGTCATCGGCCATTGCCAAAGCTTCGATGAGCTGCGCAAACAACGCCTTTCTATCCGGCGTGCCGGCTTTCAGGAGGCCGCACTTTGCAGCTTGGCTCTCTCAGGGGACGGTGCTCTGGACAAACAGTCGCTCCTCCAGAGCATCCAGCAGTTTGTACGTGAGGAAGTCGCACGCCAGCTATCTTTGTCTACATGCCCGCCTACGCATGCGCCGTCGCTCACTCCCAACCTACAGCGTGTTATCGAGGAGCAGATCGCTGAAGTCCTGCCACCTCCTTCTCAGCCACCCCTGATCGCGGCTCCTCGGACGTACGCCGATGCCGTAGTGCGGTCGCGGCCCTCACTTGCTGCCCCTCTCTGCAGGTCACCTACCCGGCAGTTAGAACCCCAGCGACCTGCAACCCCACCTTACCGTCCTGTTGCCCGCCCCCGATCCCAGCCGCAGCCACTCAACCCCTGGCGCACACAAGACAACCGCCCTATTTGCTACGCCTGTGGCGTCGCTGGTCACGTGGCTCGTTTTTGTCGCAGTCGTGGCCACCGTTCCTACGATTATAGACGTGAGCCGACGTACGACCTTCCACCGTCGTCCTCGCCAGCGTCACAATTGCCGCCCCCGGATTCTTCTTCTCCAAGTTACCATCCCCGCTCCCACCGCTCGCCGTCTCCTGGCCGTCGTTCCCGTTCCTCAATGCTCCGTCGCCAACCCGCCGTCCACGCGGAAAACTAACCACCGCAGTTCCGGAGGCAAGAACTGCGTCACCAGCGGCTCACTCAAGACCTGTTTCTGCGCCTGCCAATATTATTACCGTTTTCGTTGAAGGAGTCGCCGTCGAAGCAGTTGTTGACACTGGCGCAGCCGTTTCGGTTCTCGCTGATACCCTCTGTCGCAGACTCAAAAAAGTGACGACGCCCCTTCCTCCCGTTTCTCTCCGCACGGCCACCGCTCAGGACATTCGACCGTTAGCCGCCTGCTCATCGGGAACGTTCCCTACACAATCGAGTTCATCGTCCTCGCCCGCTCCTCTCACGACGTTATCTTTGGCTGGGACTTACTCTCCTCACATCACGCCGTTATTGATTGCGCCCGTGCTCAGCGTGACTTTTCGCCCTACAGTGACGCCCCCTTGGACGTAACCGGTGCTGCTGCCGCTACTGTGGTCGTCTCAGAGGATACAGACGTTCCACCTTTCTCTTCAGTGCTGGTGCCTCTTTCTTGTGCTGCGCTCTCAGATGCAACTGTGACTTGTACCCGCTCTTTGCGATGCGCTGACCAGAAGTCTGTTTTGCTGCCTCATGCTATGCTGACAATTGTTCGTTGCTCCAGCGCTATTTATGTGGCCAACCCGTTCTCCTGCCCAACCACTTTACTCCGTGGCCAATCGCTTGGTAGCGTTGCCGTTCTCGATCCCGCCTCCGCATACCCCCTCGTGGATAGCGCGGCCGGCCTTCACGTCAGCGCCATTACGCCTGTTCCCATCACGAATCAGTCGTCTGTAGATATTTTTCACCGTTCCGTCGACGCCGCCCTGACGCCTACCCAACGAGGCCAGCTTGTAGCCGTTCTGCAGCGTTCTCAAGCTTCGTTTGACTACCGGCAACCTTCCTTGGGCCGCACCTGCACCGTTACCCACTGTATTGACACTGGAACCCAATGCCCCTTTGCGCCAACGTCCGTACCGCGTGTCAGCCGCTGAGCGCAGCATCATTGACGCCAAGGTGACCGACATGCTCAAGCGTCACGTGATACAGCCGTCACACAGCCCGTGGGCATCGCCAGTGGTTCTGGTCAAGAAAAAAGACGGTTCCATTCGTTTCTGCGTGGACTACCGTCGTCTGAATAAGATCACACGCAAGGACGTTTACCCTCTCCCCGTACCGACGATGCCCTTCACTGTCTGCAGGGCTCCGAGCTCATTTCTTCATTAGACTTGCGCTCCGGTTACTGGCAGGTGCCGATGGCGGAGGCCGATCGCCCAACAACTGCATTCGTCACACCTGACGGGCTCTATGAATTTAATGTCATGCCCTTCGGCCTCTGCAATGCACCCGCCACATTCGAGCGCATGATGGACAACATACTCCGAGAACTCAAATGGCACACATGCCTTTGTTATCTAGACGACGTTGTAATCTTTTCCCCGGACTTTCCGTCTCACCTCCAGTGCCTCGAGACTGTTCTTCGCTGACTGGCCGACGCTGGCCTCCAACTTAATTTGAAAAAGTGCTGCTTCAGAGCTCGGCAGCTCACCATTCTCGGACATGTTGTGTCGAAGGTTGGCGTTCTCCCGGACCCGGCCAAGTTGCGAGCTGTGGCAGAATTTCCGAAGCCCACTTCTGTAAAATACCTCCGCAGCTTCGTTGGCCTCTGCTCCTACTTTCGTCGCTTTGTTTGCAATTTCGCCACTGTCATCGACCCCCTGACCAAGCTTCTTTCCGGCCACGACCTTTTAGCTTGGTCACCAGCCTGTGATGAAGCCTTTATAAAACTCCGTTGCCTCCTGACCACTCCACCAATTCTTCGTCATTTCGACCCTCGTTCTCCGACGGAACTCCACATCGATGCCAGCGGCGTCGGAGCAGTACTCACTTAGCGCAAGCAAGGCTTTGACGAATATGTTGTCGCTTACGCCAGCCGGACACTCACAAAAACTGAAGCCAACTATTCTGTCACCGAGAAGGAATGTTCAGCCATCCTTGGGCGATCGTCAAATTTCGCCCCTACCTGTACGGGCGCCCCTTTGACGTTGTCACCGATCACCACGCCCTCTGCTGGCTGTCCTCTTTGAAAGATCCCTCTAGTCGACTGGCGCGATGGGCTCTGCGACTCCAAGAGTACGTCATTCGCGTTATCTATCGTTCCGGCCGCAAACATGTCGATGCTGATGCCCTCTCACGTTCCCCTGTAACATCTGAGGCAATGCCTTGTATAACCTCCCTGCCTTCTTTGAAGTCTGAGTTCGCTGATATGACTACCGAGCAACGCAAGGACCCGCGGATCACTTGCCTTTTTTATCTCCTATCTGGCCAATCGTCTCGAACTCCTTCCCGTGCTCTCCGTCGGCAGTCCCACTATTTCGCCATCCGAAACGAGCTCCTTTACCGCCGCAACTATCTCCCGGATGGTCGCAAGTGGCTTCTCGTCATTCCGACACATCTGCGCTCCTTCAGCTGCTCTTCTTTCCACGATGATCCCCACTGTGGCCATGCCGGATTCTTGAAGACTTTCACCCGTCTACGACAACGGTACTACTGGCGTGGAATGACCCGTTACGCCCGCCAGTTCTTTGAGTCCTGCACCGCATGCCAGCGACGAAAACATCCACCTCGCCGACCCGCCGCTCCTATGCAGCCGCTGCCTTGCCCAGTACAGCCCTTCGAGCGTGTTGGCATCGACCTCTACGGCCCTCTTCCCAGCACATCAACCGGGAACCGCTGGATCATCTTTGCCATAGACCACCTTACACTTTGCGCTGAAACATCACCTTTACCATCCGCAACATCCACGACATTGCATCCTTCATTCTACATAGCATGATTCTTCGCCATGGTGCGCCCAAAGAGCTGGTCAGTGATAGAAGTCCGGCCTTCCTCTCAGAAGTTGTAGAAGCTCTCCAGGATTGCAACGTTGTTAACCGCACTAGCTCCGCCTACCATCCCCAGACAAATGGCATGGTTGAGCGTTTTAATCGCACCCTCGGCGACATGCTGGCCATTTATGTTGCTTCCGACCATTGTAGCTGGGACCGCGTTGTCCCTTTTGTCACATACGCTTATAACTCCGCTGTTCAAGCCACCACCGGATTCTCTCCGTACTTTCTCCTGTACGGCCGTGAGCCTTCTTGCACAATGGACACCATTCTACCTTGCCGCCCTTATGCTTCCGAATTTACAACTCTTTCTCAAACCGCAACATATGCCGAAGAATGCCGCCAGCTTGCCCGGTCCTTCACTTCTCACGCCCAGCAGCAGCAGAAAAGCACCCGTGATCCCCCTGCACTTCCTCCTGCTTACCTTCCTGACTCTTTGGTCTGGCTCTGGATACCATCCTCAGGTCCCGGCCTTTCCTCCAAACTTGTTAGCAAGTACCACGGACCCTACCGTATTCTTCAGCAGACATCCCCCGTCAATTACCTCATCGAACCCCTTACGCCATCCCCTGATCATCGCCGCCGAGGCAGCGAAATTGTCCACACGACCCGCCTCAAACCTTACTTTGACCCCGCCGTCGTCACATCGCCCTAGGCCGCCAGGATGGCGCCCTTTCGCCCGGGGGGAGTTGTAAGACTGGACACGGGCTTTAGAATCTTCAGAGGCTGGCGCTCAACGAAGAAGACGACGAGAAGCGCCGAACACTCTGAAGCTCGAGCGCCGCACGCTCGGTCGCTCGTGCGTGCTCTGGAGTGTACGCGGTCTCTGATCTGTGCTGTGCTCTTATTACAATTTCCTTTTTGCTGCTTGCAAGCAGTTAGAGTAGCTGCGTTTGCAATCCAATCTTGTGCATAACTTACGCTGACTCTATAGAGCAGACGGTTGTACCTCTCACTTGCCGTATACTATATATATAGATATCGCAATGGCAGCCTGACAGGCATATATATATACATATATATATACGCACACGTTGACACCGAACACACACAATCGGACGCGATCTTGCCCTACCTAGCCTTCGCCTACAAACCACAGTTAAACAGGCAACCCTGTTGTACCTTTTCATGTCGTACACAGCAGGGAGGGTATGCTCGACGCATTGCTGCAGGACGTCACCGACGGGGACAACCTCGACGGCGTCGCCTCCCGGGGGCCGTAATTCGAGTTTGTGTCATAATAAAAAGCGTCATAATCTGCCGCAGCGGCCGCACCTGCTTGGTCCAAACGCCTGAAGCGGATGTCGGTTCATTTGTGACTGTGAGCTAAGGCAGGATGTCACTGCGTTGCGGTTGCAGCTGCAAAACGTCCACCGTCGCTATTGTTCTTTACCGACAAATGGAACGAGACCAATGCGAGAGAACAAATATTCACCCACAAGTTTAGTTGCCCATGGGATTTCACTGTAAAGGGGTAATATCAAAGGTGCTTTAATTACCCATTGGACTTCAACAAATAGAAACAATTGTTCAGATACGCTTTTCTGTACTGTAAAGGCTGGAGGTGTACATAGAGAAGAAAATAGTGTACGCAATACGCATGACTTTTCACTGACAGAAGGCGCCCGCTACAGCCGTCGATTGCCGATGGTAAAAAAACTAGGTAGCTTGTTCGCACAACACGGCGATTTAAATTATTCGTGAGGGCAAAAGCGAACGGAGAGGAAAATTTTTGTCCACTCACTCGCTGCACTATGCGCGCTCCGTGCCGTGCTGAAGCAAGACGCCGTGACGAATTGCCGTCTGCAACGCCGCTGACCGTAAGTTGGCGCTGCTATCGGATGGTTGTGCAGACAGTAATTTATTTTTGTCATTTCTTTTATGCAGGCTTTGCAACAACAGCGACTTGCCGCTAGTAGGTTTTTAATTTATCTGCCGCCAATAAATAAAACGTATGAGCTAACGTATGAGTGTATGGCGGCGGAGATAAGGGTAGATTGCGGCGTGGTTGCACGGACCTCGTAGGTTGTTGCATCCTGCCTTGCCGCGTCCACGTGTGTTGCGTGCTTGTCGGCATGATAGAAATCACCCAGTGATGAATGAGGCTTTGTGTTGACTGCGCATCGTGTCGGCAAGGGAGCGCGAAAGTTCTTGGGTAGTGGTTTGACAACGAGGCGGCCACGTAGTACACCTGGCTGGAAGTGCAGAGGGAAGTGACTCAGCAGTTTCGGAGAGAGCAAATATTACCGTTAGGGCGTCCCAGTCGAAAGGCTGTTTAGCGCCACAGTGAAATGGAACTGCAGGTGGCGTCGGAAGAGAAATACAGGGAACAGCGAAGCGGAATCAATCCGGACGTAGTGATAACGTCCCGGAGTTGCTACAGCATGAAGCGGAAGCAATGTTGCAGAGGCACGAACAGGAGGCCCAGGTATAACATTTAGCCCGCGGGACCATATAACTTTCTAATTCATACACGTAAGAAGAATTAAGTGGCTCTGGCGAATTTTTTTGCCCACCTCTCTTTCATTCATAAGCATGTGATGCATTCTTGAATGGGACGCAATACCGCAATGGTTCTTAATGTTTTCTCTTTCTTGCTCAAATTCGCCGGTAAGTTTTACCTAGAAGGTGGCTATTTTTATCTTGAATGACCGCAGCCACGTTCAAAGAATGCCACATTGGTCGAGATTGCGCAGTTACCTTATAGGCTCAGTCGGAGTTTCTTTGCCAACTTTAAACTCCCCGCGGCCGAGAGACGCGGGAATCCTGTCTTTCGTACTCCGCATCTCCGCAGCGGGTCGAGCGACAGTCAAACTCGCGTACTATTGGACAACTTTAGCATATCGTGTTGGTGTACGGGAGCCCGCCCACCGCTAGCGTGGCCACGCTGATTGGTCCCGATGCTGCGGCAGGCGCGCCCGCCGCTGCCGGGTGCGTGGCGCCATCTGGCGCCCCCCATGCGATCTGCGCTTGCGCTCTGACGACGCGCGGACTCACGGTACTCCTGTAATGGTAGTACGGTACACGGTATGGTAAATGTATATAATATCTGCGCGGACGGTTGTCGTGTCTCAGATGGCTAAATAACATAAGCCGCTTGTTTTATTCTGACATGCGCAAGATAGCGCGCCATTGCTCTCATGGATGCTGCCCCAAACAAAATGGAGCAATGCTTGTTTTCCCGTGAGGTGCAGATTGAGGACGCAGCCGCTAGTTGGTTCAGGCGTCCGCGATTCGCTGCAAGGAAAAATAAGTCTGCTGAAGAGCGCAAATGCGAAACCATTTCCCTGTCCTCATTCTACCTTAATTTTTCATGTCCCGTTATTTCTGTAAACTTTTTTTGTTTTCCGGTTTTTATTTTATTTATTGCTCATTTTTATTTTTATTTTTCACTTTCTGTATTTAACTTTCAATTTCTGGTTTATTTCATTACATATACGTTCGTCAAGACCTGCTGCTTAATCAACTCTTACATTTTTGTTTCATTTACCACACAACTTATGATTGACAGTTCGTGCGGACGATTTCCATCTACAGCTTCCGTGTACAACTTCCGTCGACGCCACGAATGAGCCAAGAAAGGCTTTCGCATTAAAATGTTCCCTTGGACGTTATTCCACGCGACAATCCACTCCTCGCGGCAGCTGCGTGCGTTGAGCCTACGGCACTCGCTCGCCTCGCAACTATCGAATCACGGGACACTGCGTTGGGGAGCCGACAGCACTCTTGCAACTGCCAGCTGTCTCGTGACGCGCCATTCGCTACATAAAACGTGTGGCGTGTGCTTATCTTCGCGTTATTACCTTAGCAGAGCTTTCGCTCCCCTTAAAGTGTTCAGCCAGGATGAACTACACCTAACTTACCTAAAAGCCCCCACTCTAGCTCCACTTCTCGAATACTAACCTGAAGGACAAATGTCGCATGGATTTGACCTCTGGCTCGCCTCAAGTGTGGCTGAGACGTCATAACACGTCACTTCTCGCACTGCTACCACTCGTTCCGCCGCGGCGCTCACCGTCGTCCGGACCGCTCGCTCTCGCAAGTTGCATCACATGACTAACCACGTGAATCGCTCTTGCTGAATAAAGGACAGCGCTCACCGCCTAGACACCGCCCCAACCACAAGTGTGAGAGCCCCTATATCCTAACACCGTAAGGGCCGCACTTTCTTTTATAATCTTCCTTTAGTCGCAACCACAACAACAAAAGACACCGCACAAGGCGAGGTGGCTTCCTGGCCCTGCGGGAATAGGATCTAGGAAGCTTCGCCAATTTGGCGAGGGCTCCTTGTCTTGTATATGTTGCTAAACTCGTCGTTTTGGATGACGCGGTTGTTCCGACGCGCGTCTTGTCTTTTAATCTTTCCTCTCCTATTTCAACTCTCGTACTGCCTGCACGTGGCAGCGATTGTGGCTCAGCTTGAGCCAGTGGGCAGTCCCGTGCATTTTCCTTTATATTCCTCCCTCAGTCGCTGTACAACAGCTAGGCGCCGCCGGAGCATCTAGGTTCCTTCCCCTTAAGACCAGGAAGCTACCCAATGTGGCAAGGGCTGTTTGTCACCAGGGGTATCTGTTTCTATACCGCCGTCGTCGTTTTGGATGACACGGTTGTTGCGGCGCGCGTCATTTCTTTCAAGCTTTCCTCTCACATCTTGGCAAAATTTGTGTTTGGGCTCATTAGTAAGCCATGATCTCAGACGAACCAGCGCTAACCAGTCGTCTTCCTTCTGTATTGTCCGTTTTCCTTTTTAGCGCTGCTTGTTCTGAGCTCTCACAGCTCTTTTACCGCTCTTACTGTCTGCACGTGGCAGCGATTGTGGCTCAGCTTGAGCCATTGGGCAGGCCCGTGCACTTGTTATTCTTCCAGCAGTCGCAACAACAGCCTGGACACCGCGGCGGGGATGAGGGTGGTGGTGGTTACAACTCTGCTGCCACAAAATGAAAGGGATTAGTTGGAGCTGGGCCGAGTCCATGGTGGCCCCAGTCGGGGCGACAGTTGAGCTCCCGTGATGAGGGCCAACTGCGTTGTTTTTCTTGAACTGGCTAAGACCTTGTCCCATTCCCATTCATCTGCCGAGAGAACTGGCGAGAGTGTCGTCGGAAGGGGTTTGCTAGCGCATTCCCATAGTATACGGTCTTGGTGGGCGTGCGTCTCATCTCCGTAGTGCGGGCATACACGGTTGTATTCACCGTTTGTCATTTAACAATCGGTAGAGGCTAAGAATGGCCTTTGTTTGTAGGCGTCTGAGTGTCGTGGCTTGCACCCTGTCTAGGTCGGGGTGAGGGGCGGGAAACGTGCATCTTAGCTCGGAATAGGTGGTGGTGGTAGTGGTTTTATTAAAAAAAAATAATAGTAAAAAGGAAGGAAAAGATTTTTGCTAGCCCCGGCATCTGCCATCGATACTGAAGCACCTGAGCTGGGGCAGCGGAAATAAAGGACAGCACGCAGAATGGAGAAATGAAATGAAAGAGGTGAGGGGACAGGAATAGAGGACAGGGGGAGAAGTAATATGTACAAAATATTTACACAATAAGTAATGTGTCCAGGTTGTGCGCATGATTAGTTCAGTTTAGAGGAATTAAATCACACACGCGCACAGCACTGTGTAGGTTACAACTGGAGTGGGGCGTCCAGTTATTAATCGTTCAAGGTAGAACTCGCGGAGCGTTCGGTCACTGCATGTAACTACCTGACGGAGAACAGACGGGACGTCAAGCCCGTGTGTTCGAGGAATGAACAGAGGCTCACCAAAGTTCGCTCACGAGTGCGCGCACTGCCCTGCGGCCACAATAGCGTCTTGATGGAGTCTGGTAGTATGCCCTGCGCCCTATAGGCCGCGAGCATATCGCGACGAGCATCGGCGAACGCGGAGCAGCGAAGGAGCAGATGTTCTAGTGTTTCCACTGCACCGCATCCGTCACACACATCACTCATCGCGATTCCGTGCCGCACCCGTCGTTCCCCGGGCCACACGCAGCCAATGCGCGCGCGGAGGATCATTGCACGTTGCGACCGTGTAAGTGCGCGACAGCCGGTGACACTGTCGATGCGCTCACCTCCCGCGATGCGTGGGTCGGGGTGCTGCTTTCGGAGATGGTCGTGAATGGCCGCACGCACGTCCTCCAGCGCAAGGGGCAGATCGCTGGCAGGTAGTTGGTGTGCAGCGGTCGCGAGGTCGTCAGCTTCTTCGTTGCCGGCGATGCCGCAGTGACCGGGCACCCACTGTGCACGCACGGCACAACCTCTCTGCGCGAGGCGCTCGATGCGCGAGCGAATTTCCCGCACTAGTGGGGTACCGCGGCCGTTAGATTGCAGGCGGCTGAGGGCGGCGCGGGAGTCGCACAGCAGAGCACTCCTGGGCGGCGGAGGGCCGAGGGTGAGCAGCAGGTCCAGCCCGAGCCGGATCCCCATCAACTCCGCCGTGGTGGAGGAGCCCAGGAAGGTTGCGTGTTGCTGGCTGTGCAGTCGCAGGGCGGGGATGGTGGCCGCCGCAGCAAGGGAGCAGCTGTCGCGGGCCACTGAGCCGTCGGTGTACACGAGGAGATGGTCCTGGAGCTCCTCGTGTATGACGGCTCTGGCCAGCTGCTGCACAGCGCAGAGGGGTGTGCTCCGCTTTCCCGCGATGCCGACGATCTCTCGCTGTACCTCCGAGGCAGCAGGCCAGGGCGCGCAGGAGCCGTAGGGGGGTGGGCCTTGGGTCAATTGCTCATACTCGAGCAGCGCCGCGCCCATTCGTGAGCGTGGGTGCGAGCGCATACGCTGCAGCAGCGAGCCGCCGTCCGGTGCGCGGTGAAGCCGGTCGATGTGATTCAGTGCCAAGTTTGTAATCTCCGCGTAAGAGCGAGGCTCCTCGGTGCGGGCGTCCGTTCCTTCCCTAGAGGTCTGCTGTCCCCCGGTTGGTTAAAAACCGGGCTAGACAGTCGACCCCTTCGTTACCAGTGTTACCCGCATGAGTCGGGACCCATACGAGATTTATGTTGTGATCGAGAGTTCGGTTGCGCAGAATTCACTGCGAGCGCGTTTACCCACTTTTTGGCGAAATTTTGAATGCCGCTCTTAGAGTCGCTTAGAAGAGTTTTGATGCGTTGATCCGCGGTGATCACAGCGATAGCCACTTCCTCTGTCTCGGATATAGACCTAGCGTGAAAGGTTATGGCGTTACCGAGGGCTAGCTTTGGTGTGGTCATATATATGCAACATATGTTCCGCCTTTTATGTATTGAGGTGCATCCACGTACACTGCTTGTGGTTCGGTGTCGTACTGTTTCTCAAGTGCCTGCGCCCTTGTTTTCTTGTGGGTGTGGTGTCTGCCTGGCTGCGTTTTCTTGGATACTGGTTCAACAACTAGTCTACTAGTAATTTCGACCGATAAATGTGATGTTTGTTGCACATACCTCCTAAACGGTGTGGATGTGGAGTTCGTGCAGAATTACGCCTCCTGCAACAGTGCGCGACAAGCGGGTCACTTGTGCCGTCTTATGGGCTTCGATTAGCTCAGCGAGCGTCTTAAACACTCCCAACTGCAGCAGTCCATGTGAGTTCGCTCTAATCATGTAATTATATAGCTCTTTGTCATACGCGTGGGATGGGTGGCAATGCGCTTCACGAGCCCGCTTATCTGGTCATCAGTGACGCGTAGTCGGTGGATCGCGTCCTTGTTTTGAATATTATTCTGTATCTACAAGAACCCTGAACGCGGCTACTGGGGGCATTGGATGGTTGTCAGTGCAACTCCATGGGTTTTCGAGCGTCGTGTGCTGCCTTTGAGGCTTGTTTGTTCCTGATAACTAAGAGTTCCCATTTAGCCGGTGATCACTGGGCCATTTCCTTTCCGCAAAAACTAGTTTTCGTTTCCAATATGTTTCAAATTGGTATTCCTCTCCCCAAAAACCAAAGATTGTTATTATTATTTTGGCGCCGGTTCTCTGCTAAGTAGAGAAATCTGTTGGCTGCCCTCGTCCGATTAGCGCTTTACGTGGGCGCGTTCTGCCGGATAATAAAGCGAGAGCGTTAAATGCCCCGTCTCACAGAATATCCGGTGTTGGCGTTGTCGGCATCGGTCTTGTGAGCGAATTACTGGAATGCCTAAGGCCGGTGGTACACAGGGAGCAATCTAGGAGGCAGGTGGGCCACGTGCCGTGACCTTGCTCCGCCATCGCACCTGCCCACAGGCAATTCGGAAGAAGCTGCCCACCGCGGCTGGTGGTAGTTAAATGAAATGATTGGCCGCTCAGAAAGAGCTATCTAGGTCACCCAAGGCCTATCGCTGGGAGCACCTGTCATCGCCGGGCAGTGGCGCATCGCTTAACCGCTGCATCACTGCGCCAGGAGTGGCATGTGGACTCCCAAGGATTTACGATTGTGAAGTAGAGTTACCTTCTGGTTTGGTTTGGTTTGGTTTATGGGAATTTAACGTCACAAAGCGACTCAGGCCATGAGGGACGCCGAAGTGAAGGCTCCGCAAGTTTCGACCACTTGCGATTCTTTAACGTGCACTGACACCGCACAGTACACGGGCTTCTAGTATTTCGCCTCCACTGAAATTCCACCGTTGCGACCGGGTTGGAACCCGTTTCTATCGGGTCAGCAGACAAGCGCCATAACCACTGAGCCACCGCGGCGGTTGAGAGCGAACTTCTGTAGATACGCGAAATAAACCACTAAGCTATCGTGTCATGCCTTTGAGGCCGAGCTTAAGTGTCCCGTCCCATTTTTTCAAATATATTATTATTTCGATTCATGCTGTTCATTTGCTTTATATACTTACATGGCCTGGTGACATTTGAGTCCAATTGCAAGCATCTAATTACCAGATTACTATCGTTCACTCACTGTTTATTGAACAGGTCCACATACAAAGACGAGAACCCTCTTTGAGCACACACCACAGCGACGAGTAAACACCGGGTTCTCCTCTTGTCGAAACCTTTACCGCTGTCCCATAAATAAGCAAATACCGTTAGGCTGTTTACTGGAATGAAATATAACCTTTATAAAACAGTGGGATTCTATAAAACAGTAATACACTCTTCTACAATGCACCCACCGCAAACAGAGCCGATCCACAACTACCTAGGCACGCAATGTTATTGTATTCAGCGGCCGAAAAAGTAATCGGTTAACAAATTTTTTTTTGTAAGTTAACCGAAAGACTGCTTTGAAAAGCATGCTTGAGCCGTCAATGGGACTGTGCTACAGTCGTTGCAACGAAATGTTTATGAAGCTGTAGAAAGCAATAAATTTTTTAGAAGAATAATGATTACTTTTGTTTTTTCTTTAATGCATTGTAGTTGTATAGCGCGCGTAGGCAGAAAAAGGGTTTTCTGTGCGATATCAGAGCATGCACATTTATTTCCTCTCGTGTTTGAAAAAAATGAAGCTTGGTTTTCAGGAAAGGAAGTGGCGCATTAACTGTCTCTCATATTTCCGTGGGCACCCGAGCAACGCCTTAGGGGAATGGGTAACAGAAGGAGTGAAAGAACTAAAAAATGGAGGTGGCTTTAGCTTCGTCTTGAAGAGTGAGACGCTACATCATGTTGCACTGTTGCCAAGGGGTCCGCGGAACGCCATTGCCCGTTCGACGCGACGCGTGTTCCGTTGGACAATTTAAGGAAAAGACGCGTCTCAGATATCTAGGTGGACACCCGAACCAGGAAGTAAGGGAAGGAAGATGAAATGAAAATTGGTTTTGAGGAAAGGAAATTTTCTTTTATTCGTTTTTGGGGAAGGGAAATGGCGTAGTATCTGTCTCATATATCGTTGGACACCTCAACCGTGCCGTAAGGGAAGAGATAAATGAGGGAGTGAAAGAAGAAAGGAAAAAAAGAGGTGCTGTAGCTATGTCCATCTGCAATGCCATTGACGTAATCCTTTTTTTCTTTTCTCACTCATGTTGTGGTGGTGGTGGCCAAACATTTATTGACAACGATTTAAATCGTGGGGACGAAGCCCCCTACATGGCACTTGGATGCTCCCTCACTGTGAGGATGCACCTCCAAAAACCGAAGGATAGCCCTTGGAGAGCAATCCGTCTGAGAGCGCTGGAGATGAACCGGAGCTGGTCTTGAGGAGAAGTTTCGGTCATAGGAGTCTCCTCGTAAGACTCCGCCACGGTTGGTGATGGGGGAGGAGGGAAGGTGGGGCATGTGATCAGGGTGTGTAGAAAGTCTCCTGGTTTGCCGAAAAGTTGGCATGATGAGGCGAATTGGTTTGGGTATCGGGTATGTAGTAGTTGGGGTATGGAGCGGTCCGAGTTTGTAGTCGTTGCCAGTGTGCGGCCTGCTCAATGGTGAGGGATGGGGCTGGGGGTGTGTACTCTGTTCGTTTTTCTCAGTAGTACGAGAGGATATCACGGAAGGGGAGCTGCGCTCCTCGGACTTGTCTCCTGCACGGACTGTGAGACCTCGGGCTAATTATCGAGACTCCTCGTTGCCAGGGAGGCCGCATGTGCTGGGTTCCAGATCAGGTTTATTGGGCGCCAGGGCTGCCAGAAGCGTAGTAAACGAGCAGCAGTGCGGGATATGTAGCCTTCGGCATAGTTGAGAATGGCATATTTAGAGTCAGAGATAATTTTTGGGGCAGACGTAGATATGAGAGCAAGCGCGATGGCTGCCTCTTCTGCCGCTGTGGTAGAACCGGTGATGATTCAGCTGCAGGTCAGAAGCTTTGCTTGATTGTCGGCCACCGCCAGGGCCATGCGGAAGCCTGACGTGTACTCCGCTGCGTCCACATTAACCACCTCATCGTCATCGCCATACTGTTTGTGGAGGGCGCGAGCTCTTGCTACTACGCGGTCCCTGTCCCGCTCAGGGTGCATGTTCTTGGGGACGGGGGTACGTTGAGGTTAGAGCGGCAGATCGGAGAAAGGGGGACCCCTCGATGAGGTGTGTAGTTGGGGCGAAGTTTAATTGGGATAATAAAGTGCGGCCAGCCTCTGAATTGGATGGACGATATATTTGTGCCGCAGTGGTAGCTTCTGTGAGTTCCACAAACGTGTTGTGGACACCGAGTTCGAAGAGTCGGTCATTTGATGTGCTGGGGGAAGACGTAGAGCCGTTTTCGTGCAACTTCGCAGGTGCGAATTTACGCGGTCTCTCTCCTATTTCAGGGGTACGTATGGAAGGGCATATGTGGTGCGGCAGTCGAGTGTCGCTCGCAGAGGCCAGCCCGGCGGTTCGCTATGAGGCGAGTCAAGCGGGTGCTCTGTTAACCGTGTGTCTGGAGTGTCTTTATGACTTCTTTGTGCACGCCCTGGGAGTAAAGAACAAGCCCAAGCGCACGGATTTTGTCTACTAGTGGGATGGGGTGGCTACCTAGGATTCGCCTCAGCGCACAACGCCCCCTCCGCACCCATCCTGAGTTCAGTTGAGTGGTTGTAAACTACCGGTGGGATTAGCCTTGCAGCTGCTGCCGGCAATTGCTCCACCGTAGCGACACTTAAATAGAAATCACAGAAACACTGTCCGCAAAAACCCAAATAGACACTCCTGAGGTCACCATGTGGAGGACAAATCCGTGAGTCCCACGAACCCTGCTTGAGTCCCACAGACGTAGTGTCCGTACATTTTATCCGCGCCAACTGGGTGGAACGCTCTGGGAGGGAATCGACCAGACACACCGCTATGCATCATTACTTCAGTATGCCTTCACAAAAGTATCGTATTTAAGTGGGAATGCGCATCCAGCTGCCCTTCGCAAGTTTAAACGATGTCCGTCTGAGCGGTGCTGAAAACGTTTAGTGATACAGAGGTCTTTTGGGACAAGTCGGCCCCTGGACCCCCGCAGGGTTTCCCAATCCTCCAAGTTGCTGAGATGCCCCAGGCCCCGCGGGGGAGGGTCCACCGGCCTTTGGAATACGATTTGGACAAAGGTAGCGGTTCGGTGGGTGCATAGGGTCCAGGAGGCGTCGGATAGGGCTCAATGGCAGTGGGAGTAAATATAAGTGGAGGGGAGAATTCGCTTCTGGAGGCGGCGCCATTGGGATCGGTCGTAATTGTCTAGGGAGGGGTGGGATAGGGCTAAAGCTTTCTCTCAGCTCGGTAGGCCAGATTGAGCTCATTCAAACTCTGCATGTGTGTCCTGGGCAACTCCAACGCGGGGGCTGTTTTAATTTTCCTGTTTAATTAACTAACTGGAATTCATCAACCCAATTTTTCCTACAAGAAGATCTTATCACGTACTATCTAACACAATCAAACTTTTTCACATTTATTTTCAAAGTAAGACGTAATCGTGAGGATAAATGTTTGCTCACACGAAACACTCTACAGAACCATCTAATGCTTCCGCATTACAATTTCGAGCACCTGGGGATCTTTAACTTGCGCTGACATCGCACAGCACACGGGCGAAACAAATTGCTTTTTGTGGAAATGAGAGGGCGCAGTATCAGTCTCGCATCTTGGCTGACACCTGAATCGCGCGCCTTGAGAGAAGGGATAAATGAGAGAGTGAAAGAAGGGAAGAAAGAGGGGCCGTAGTGGAGGGCTCCTGAATAATTTCGACCACCTGGGGATCTTTAACGTGCAATGATTTTTAACGCGCACCACACGGCCTCCTTTGCGTCTCGCCTCAATCGAAACGCGGCCGCCACGGTCAATTTCGAACCCGGGCGCACTTTTGCGGTTAAATAATAATAATAATAATTGGTTTTGGGGGGAAAGGAAATGGCGCAGTATCTGTCTCATATATCGTTGGACACCTGAACCGCGCCGTTAGGGAAGGGATAAGGGAGGGAGTGAAAGAGGAAAGGAAGGAAGAGGTGCCGTAGTGGAGGGCTCCGGAATAATTTCGACCACCTGGGGATCTTTAACGTGCACTGACATCGCACAGCACACGGGGGCCTTAGCGTTTTTCCTCTATAAAAACGCAGCCGCCGCGGTCGGGTTCGCACCCGGGAACTCCGGATCAGTAGTCGAGCGCCCTAACCACTGAGCCACCGCGGCGGGTAAAGTGCGGTTTGAAAGATTGGTTTTGGGGACAGGAACTGGCGCAGTATCTGTCGCGCATATCGGCGGACACTTGAACCGCGCAGTAAGGGAAGGAATAAATGAGGAAGTGAAGGAAGAAATGAAGAAAAAGGCGCCCTAGTGGAGGGCTCCGGAATAATTTCGACTACCTGCGAGATATTTAACGAGCACTGACATCGCTCAGCACACAGGTGCCTTAGCACTTCGCCTCCATAGAAACGTGGCTGCCGCGGTCGGGTTCGAACCCGGCTACTCCGGATCAGTTGCCGAGCGCCCTAGCAACAGAGTCTCCGCGGCGGGTTTTTTCCTTTCGCATCCATCAAAACGCGGCTGCCGTAGACACCGTGGAAGGAAATATTTTGCGAAAGCATGAATTTCTTGCAATTAGACACAACCGCTACGGACCTCCAAACGCCAATGAGGGGTTCACTAACCAAAGGAGCCGGTTATGCGGTTTTCTTTTAAAGGAGCTAGCTGTTATTCATCACGTTTCTCGATTTTTTGGCGTCTGCTACCACCTCCCTTCGGCGTGAAATTCTCTCTCCGAGGAATTCAAGATGGCGGACCACATAATAATTTGATACTGGAACCTAATTACTTATTGATTGGTGATGTCATGATTATATCGAATTGGTGATTGATTGATGATGTGCACTGACATATCCGATTCATGATTTATTGGTGACGCCACTTATAAATCCAAGATGTCGACCAATAATGGTACCATTTATAGTAAACCAAACAGCTAATTCTCGTTCAACGTCGTCCAGACGGTGGCGACATATTTTTTTCTTTTCGCCTCCATCAAAATGCGACCGCTGTAGACTGAATTTTTGTGCAAAGAAAAGCGCATAAGCGGTTCCCTAGCTTAGATTACACCTCGGTCGCTTTTTTGAGGCCCGTAGCGTTTGTGCTTAACAACGGATTGAAAATTGAGAATTGGTTTCATGGGACCAATTCTAAATTTTCAATCCGTTGTTAAGAATTGGTTTTGTGGGAGCGGTTCAGGTGTCCAACGATATATGAGACAGATACTGCGCCATTTCCTTTCCCCAAAAACTGCGCCATTTACTTTCCCCCAAAACCAATTAATATTATTATTATTATTATTTTTTGGGAAAGGAAATGGCACAGTATCTGTCTCGTATATCGGCGGACACCTGAACCGCGTCGTAAGGGAAGTGATAAGGGAGGGAGTGAAAGAAGAAAGGAAGAAAAAGGTGCCGTGGTGGAGGGCTCTGGAATAATTTCCGCCACCTGGGGATCTTTAACGTGCGTTGACATCACACAGTACACGGCCGCCTGTGCGCTTCGCCTCCATTCAAACGCGGCCGCCGCGGTCGGGTTCAAACCCGGGTACTCCAGATGAGTAGCCAAAACAATGCTTTAGGAAAATATTTCGTTCGTAGCGATGATAAACCTCCAGCCACTTTTTAACGCCACAGCCTTAAGGAGGTCGTCTCGCCGAAAAGCCGGTTTCGTCGGTGTCTGCCGTGAGCGAAAAATCCCTCCTCCTCCCAGTGAGCGAAAAATTCCTCCTCCTCCTCCTCCTCGCAACGTACGCCACTGCCCCAACAGATCAACGTTTATAGATATACTCTATAAACGTTGCAGCAGATAGCGCACGACGGCAGCGAGAGGAAAGGAAGGGACTATAATAATAATTGGTTTTGGGGGAAAGCAAAAGTATCTGTCATATATCTTTGGACACCTGAACCGCGCCGTAAGGGAAGGGATAAAGGAGGGAGTTAATGAAGAAAGGAAGAAAGAGGTGCAGTAGTGGAGGGCTACGGTATAATGTCGACCACTCGGGGATCTTTATTGTGCACTGACATCGCACAGCACACGGGCGCTTAGCGTTTTTCTCCATAAAAACGCAGCCGCCAAGGTCGGGTTCGATCCTGTGAACTCCGGATCAGTAGTCGAGCGCCCTAACCACTGAGCCACCACGGCGGGTCAAAAGAAGGGATGCCAGTCATATTTGGGTGGACAACCCGGACCATGCCGGAAGGGAAGGAAACTGAACTAAAAAAAATAGGCAGTGGCTTAGCTTCGCTATCCAGATTATACGTAGCGGGGGGTGCGTTTCTCTTGCTGAGCTTGTTGTTTGCACTGTATGTTTAGTAATGAGAGACATGTCCGCCTGAAATGTCCGGGTCACAGATGCACTTTCGTAAACTCGAATGGTGTGATCAGTCACACGACGGGCCTTCACATCCTGTTTTGTTGGTTCCCGTTGACGGACGCCTTCCATAGGCTCTATCTCGGCGGCCATGCGGCGTTTATTACGCTCTGCAGTCTGGCGTCTCCGTGTGGCTTGGCGTTTCTCTCTCTGTTCGGGCGTATCCGCTGCTCTCTTCGCCTTCTGGCACTCATTCTTTCTTTGTTGAGTAGCCAACTGCCAGGCGACTACCTCAGCATTCAGGGTTAATGTTCTCATGCATATGCTGCCGTTTGGCAGCGGCTGGACTCTCCGTCTGTGTATCAAAATCAAGCATTGCGATACAACCGCCGACTACTTCTCCGCCTTTTATACACAATGCTGTGCATGCGACGACGCGCGGTTCGGGTGATTAACGTGGGGTGACGTCATACCAAACGGTGTCGGCTGCGAGCCGCGCGGTGTGACGTCATTTTCAGATGGCGCCGCGAGCGCGTAGAGCACAGTAAGCGTCTCACATATCCCGAACCGCTCTGTAAAAGAAGGGATAAAGGAGGGAGGGAAAGTAGAAAGAGAAATTGCAGATTGAAAGTTGCATTCTGAGGACAGATGCGGCGCACCCACTCCTCCTCCCCGGTTGTCCTGGTAACGGCTCATGAGCACTACTTGCCTCCCACATGTACCACAGTAAAGGCGCATATACACAACCGGCGTCTCGCCTGTACCGCGAAATGCTCGAATGGTAGCCTAGTGTAGGTCCCGCTAATAATATTAATAATAATAATAATAATTGGTTTTGGAGGGAAAGGAATTGGCGCAGTATCTGTCTCATATATCGGCGGACAGCTGAACCGCGCCGTAAGGAAAGGGATGTAGGAGGGAGTGTTATAAAAAAGGAAGAAAGAGGAGCCTTAGTGGAGGGCTCCGGAATAATTTCGCCCACCTGGGGATCTTTAACGTACACTGACATCGCACAGCACACGGGCGCCTTAGCGTTTCGCCTCCATAAAAAAAGCAGCCGCCGCGGCCGGTTCGACCCGAGAACTCCGGATAAGTAGCCGAGCGCCCTCACCACTGAGCCACCGCGACATGTGTAGGTCCCGCTACAAAATTGGTTTTAAGGAAAGTCATTGAGACACATATCTCATTGGACAACCGAACTGCGCCGTAAGGAAAGGAAAATGAAATGAAAATTGATTTTAATGAAAGGAAGGGACGCGTCTGACATATCTCTCGTTCGGCCGCAATGGAGCCGTGTGGGTACGCAGGAATCACGCGGCGAGCGGCAAACAACGCAGCGCACATCCAAAGCGCAATCACCACGAAGCTTGCAGCTTGCTGCCCGTTCATACCGCGCTGAAGCTAAGCTGGCGTTTGTGGCGTCGGGTTTGTAACGACGTTCCGGCAATCTACGACTTCAACTTGAGTCCCGCGCGTTTCGGCAAGGCGCCCGGCAGCGCTTCTACATGATTTGCTGCTCCGCGCGTCCGTTTAACTGTACCTACCAAAGCGATTTGTCTAACGGGCAAGGCATCGCGCCGAACGTTCAGTGGCCTTCCATGGACACCCTGGCAGTGCTTCAACAAGCTGTCGCGTTCCACATTTAAAGGCAAAGCTTAAGCATCGTCCAATTTTTTTACATCAGGCGTGCAAGGGTAAATCCTCAGAAAAATTAATCTCAAAGCTTTGCGCTAAGTGATGGAATACATGTTAGGTTTAAAAAATAAGAGAAAAACTTATATATAATACGTAAATTTTATTCAAAAGTCAAAGAAAAGGCAGTCAATGTTTCTGGGTTCTCTAGGGTGCTGTCAAGGTGTTTGGGGCAAGGAACTGGTGGCTCCATACACACTGCAATGCCTTCGGGTTAGCTTATTCTGCTTATTATTTTTTAACACAACTTATTAATGTTCAATATGTACTGTGTGATCACCCGGTGTTAGGTGATTAGCTTGTGACACTCGTGGTCATGTACAGACGGGGTTTGTTTGTATTGCATTTTTGGTTCTGGTGTGCCAATAAACTTCCGTTTTCGACAGAAGCAGTGCGGCGGCACTGTGCATAAATACCATACCCCGTCTGAAACATCAAGTGCAACGCTGCGAAGGCTACGGAAGTAGTCCGCAAAAAAATAAGAGATCTGTATCACTGCGCGCTGTTCCGTGGCCGAGTGCTCTAACGCGTCGCTCAGGAAAATCGACATGCAACTGGGGTGCGTGGGCTCAAATCCCGCATGGTGAAACTTTTTTTTTTCGCTCATTCTTTTTTCATCGCAAGTTGCATTTCGCGTGACTTGAATGACACATCTCGTTTTGTTCAGAACCGCTTGAATATTATGCCACGTTCTGAACTCAACTGCATGCATCTGTTCATTTGATGCATACCGCGTTAATTTGAGCTCTCCGAAATCCGTTTTCAGTGAGCTCGCACCATCTTTTGGTCAGCAGTGGCGGTTTTCTTTTGTATCAAAAGATTTGTGTGAAATGATGACGTTCATTCGTCGGGTTTAATTAGCACAGTGGTGATTGCTCCGCTGTGCTGCGATTAACAAGTGGCCGTCTGCAACTATCGATTTGGCCGTTGCCGAGGAACCCACTCCTTGGTGGACCTCTCTTAAGGTGCCTGGCACGTTATGAATTCTTCCGCGCAAACGGCTAGCGGCGAATCCACTTTTCACCAAAAAGGTCTGGGACCGAGTTTGGCACTCTGCTGTAAAGTAGCCCAAAGGACTTGGCGAGAGCAATTATTTTTTACTGATCTTAAATTTCAGAAGGAAGATGTCTGTTAACTTAGAAAGCTGGTTTATCATACATGAGCGCAGAAAACATAATCTAGACTTCTTAATCGCCTGTTTTCTGACTCTATATATGCAAAATTCTTTTGAATATGTGCAATTCTTTTGTTTCTGTACAGATATTTCTTGTTCTCAAGCAAAGCGCGTCTTTGCCATTGAAAAGAGAGTTATATTACTTTGCTATGATATGCGGCAGAAGAGCAGTATATTTAAACTCATGGGTCAATTTATCTATGCACACAGCACCCCAATATGGCCTGTTTCCCCTTGTTGTGTTAAATTTAGAACATAGGCTTGATTCACTCAGTGACAGAAAATAGTGCTGCCTCAAGAGTTAGAGATTTGTTGTCGTGCACAAATGTATATGACGGCAATACAGGGGCAACTCAGCTTGTCTCGATTTCCCTGCTCTCCTAGAACAGCAAAAGCTGCTCTGGCAGGATTTTCATGCAGCCAGGCAAAAGTAGTTCCGCGCTGTGGGACCGCCAAGTAAAAATGCAGTAAAAGTTGTTCAACGCTATAAAGAAATATTTCACAAGAGCAAACAATAAATGAGAGAGGACAATAAATAATGTTCACGGCAAAGTGTTTGCGAGAAATGGTTTATTCTGGAAACAGCTAGTGGTATTGGACAACAGTGGAAGTACACCAACACACAATCAGTCAAGTGCTCCAAAACTGAAGAAAAAATGTGCAGGCCATCGAACAACATTATTTCATACAACGAGAACCTGACCAATGTCTGGACAGGGTAAAAAGTCAGCGCTCAAGAAAAATCAAATTTCTGTGACATGTACTAATAAAGACATGACTCTAAACAAATTCACACTGAACCGAGAGAGAGCCAGCTTGAAATTATTCACACAGCACACGGGCGCCTTAGCGTTTTTCGTCCATAAAAACGCAGCCGCCGCGGTCGGGTTCGAACCCGGGAATTCCGTCAGCGCAAGGTTCCGTTTTCTTTTTTCAAACGTTAATCCGACGTCCTCCATCATCCTCCAAAACGTCGTTTTCTTGTAGTTCGGAAGTTCGTCGTACTCATTGACCGCCTTTAGCACACTGTCCAGTGTTGAGACTTCCTTCTTCGCGTTCATACTGTGCACTTTCAGACGGACGGCATGGACAGCGAAGCGGTCGTTCTTGACTCTTCGCGAGCTTGAAATCTTCACGTCGCAAGGTCTTTTCTTCGGAGACGCCAAAGGCCCACACAGACGCTCGGCCTTGATTTTGGCAACGGTACGGGGAGATACTCCGCTATCCTCGCTCGCAGCACTCAGTGCTTCCCGAAAAGACTTCTCCTGAAAACGGGTCCTGGTACAGGAGTACACGTTTGCAATGACTTGCTTGGCGTGCCTTGAGAGCTTTCATGTATGAAACTTCAAGAAAATGCGTGCAGAAGAGGTGGCTGCGGCCGTTTTGGTGGAGGCCATTTTCTCAAAACTGAAAGGAAGCCGGAAAAGTAAACACGGCGGCCAGCGTTGCGGGGACCGCGAAAACGTGAAATGGAAAAAGACGACAAACGCAAAATATAAGATCACAGATCTCGATCGATTCGCGCGGAATAAGATCGTTTTAGGTCACGCTGATGACAAATGTATGATCTCCGAAGCCGTCCGGCAAAGCATCTCTTATTTTTCGCTCACCACAAGCAACGCATTATTTTGTGTCGCGGATGCAGGCAGAGCAATAATAATAATAATAATAATAATAATAATAATAATAATAATAATAATAATTGGTTTTTTGTGGAAAAGAAATGGCACAGTATCTGTCTCATATGTCGTTGGAGACCTGAACCGCGCCGTATGGGAGTTGATAAGGGAGGGAGTGAAAAAAAGAATAAATGAAAGAGGTGCCGTAGTGGAGGGCTCCGGAATAATTTCGACCACCTGGGGATCTTTAACGTGCACTGACATCGCACAGCACACGGGCGCCTTATCGTTTTTCCTCCATAAAAACGCAGCCCAAAAAAACGCAGCGCAAAAAAGAGCGCTGGCTTTTGCAGCGTTGCACTAGATGTTTGAAACGGAGTATACATGGTTTTACCGGGTGTTCCGTGTGACTGCTTACACACTTTTACTGTCACAGTGGCCTATACGGGGACACAAGCACTGCGTCCGCGAACTCTCTGTTGATACCTACAACATGATTTTTCCGGGGGTTCCTCTTGACGCTGCTTTTAAAAAGCAGGTGGTGGTAGTGGTTTTATTAAAAATAATAGTAAAAAGGAAGGAAAAGATTTTTGCTAGCCCCGGCATCTGCCATCGATATTGAAGCACCTGTGCTGGGGCAGCGGAAATAAAGGACAGCAGGCAGAATGGAGAAATGAAATGAAAGAGGTGAGAGGACAGGAATAGAGGATAGGGGGAGAAGTAATATGTACAAACTATTTGACAATAAGAATGTGTCCAGGTTGTGCTCGTGATTAGTTCATTTTAGAGGAATTAAATCACACACGCGCACAGCAATGTGTTGGTTACAACTGGAGTGGGGCGTCCAGTTATTAATCGTTCTAGGTAGAACTCGCGGACCGTTCGGTCACTGCATGTAACTGTCTGACGGAGAACAGACGGGACGTCAAGCCCGTGTGTTCGAGGAATGCACAGAGGCTCACCAAAGTTCGGTCACGAGTGCGCCCACTGCCCTGCGGCCACAATAGCGTCTTGATGGAGTCTGGTAGTATGCCCTGCGCCCTATAGGCCGGGAGCATATCGCGACGAGCATCGGCGAACGCGGAACAGCGAAGGAGCAGTTGTTAGGAGCAGGTGTTCTAGTGTTTCCACTGCACCGCATCCGTCACACACATCACTCGTCGCGATTCCGTGACGCACCCGTCGTTCCCCGGGCCACACGCAGCCAATGCGCGCGCGGAGGATCATTGCACGTTGTGACCGTGTAAGTGCGCGACAGCCTGTGACACTGTCGATGCGTTCACCTCCCGCGATGCCTGAGTCGGGGTGCTGCTTTTGGAGATGATCGTGGATGGCCGCACGCATGTCCTCCAGCGCAAGGGGCAGATCGCTGGCAGGTAGTTGGTGTGCAGCGATCGCGAGGTCATCAGCTTCTTCGTTGCCGGCGATGCCGCAGTGACCGGGCACCCACTGTGCACGCACGGCACAACCTCTCTGCGCGAGGCGCTCGATGCGCGAGCGAATTTCCCGCACTAGTGGGGTACCGCGGCCGTTAGATTGGTGGCGGTGGTGAAAACATTTATTACGGATGAATAGGAGGTATGTTTGGATCAGCCCGTAAGGGACCGATCCGTACAAGCACTAGGTGGAGGTCCCTAGTATGGGACCCCAGTGGCGGTTGCCGCCGCCCGGGCGCGCCCGACTAAGGCTTGTTGGGCCTGTAAGTCGTGGCAGCCGAGCAGGGTCGCCTCCCAGTCCTCCCGGGTTGGGTTGGGGATGGGGGGAATAGCGGGGTTGGAGGGGCAGGCCCAAACCATGTGATAGGTGTCAGAGGACACTGCACTACAGTGTGGGCAGCTGCCACTAAATGAGGGGTCAAAATGTTTTAGCGCTGCCGGGCACAGCAATGTATTGGTGAGAAGGCGGAGAAGGAGCCGCTCATCCGCCTTCTTCAGGCCTTTACATGGACTAGGGTAAAGGCGATGACAATTTTGATAATATGTTGTAATATCTTTGAATGTATAGACCGGATTAAAATCGGGTTTCTGATCGGATGGGGAGGAGAAAACAGTCCGGTGAGAGAGCGCGCGGCAGGCTGCGTCTGCTGCCTCGTTTCCTGCCAACCCCTGATGAGCAGGGGCCCATATGAGGTAACGGTGTGCGGGGTCCGTATCCCGTATGCAATTTTGGTATATTCGATAGGCTAGGAAGGGAGTGCAGCCTTGTTCGACGTTCCGACAGGCCCCTCGCGAGTCGGTGATTATGTATTTTGAATTGGAATGTGAGGCCGCGAGAGCAATCGCGACCTCTTCTGCTTGTGTTACACTGCGGGCTCTGAAAGTTAGGCCGTTAACTGTGTTGCTGTTGTGAACTACCGCGGCCGTGTACCATCCCCCGTGGTGAGGGCCGGAGGCGTCCACGTAGTAGACACCTGTTTTGTTGCCATAATATCGGGCTAGCGCTTCCGCTCGTGCCAGGCGCCGACCATTATGGTCTTCGTGTGACATGTTTGCTGGAAGAGGCCGCACGTGGAGGGCACGTCTCCACAGATCCGGGATGCGAAACCTGTCTTCCATTGGAGGGGTGTGTTGGATATGGAGTCGAGCAAGAAGGCGGCGACCCGACTCCGTTAGCGACAGGCGCGTGTACTGGTTTGTAAGGTGCGCCTCCCGGAGCTCCCGGAAAGTGTTCACCACCCCAAGAGCCATAAGCCGGCTGTTTGAAGTAGTGATGGGGAGGTCAAGGGCACGTTTAACTATTTTGCGAAGGATGACCTCAAGGGCGTCCTCCTCTTGTTTCCGTAGGTGGAGATAAGGAGTCGAATAGAGAATTCGACTAGTTACGAAGGCGTTTGCCAGCCGCAAGGCATCCTTACTTCGTAACCCTCAGCGTTTGTTGGAAACCCGGCGGACCATGCGGCCCACCTGGTCCCCCACCTTACGGAGTTTGGCCAATGTAGTGTCTGGCCGCCTGTGTTTGTGGATGTAGAGTCCGAGTACCCGTATCTCATCACTTTCGCGTATGGGACCGCTCTCAAGAGAGAGAGATATTTTAGTTGTGCACTTCTGTGAGGGGCGGAGGTGCACAAATTCCGATTTTTGAGGGGAACATTCAAGACCGCAGCGGCGGGCGTAGCGGTCTACTATCGTCGCCGCTGTTTGCAGGCTGGTTTCAATGTCTCCTGTGCTGCCCTGTGTGGCGCACAGAGTGATGTCATCGGCGTACAGGGCGTGCTGCACGCCGGCGACACCACTCAGCTGGGCCGGCAGGTGCATCATGGCCAGATTAAAGAGCAGCGGGGAAAGTACCGCGCCTTGAGGGGTTCCCCGCGTGCCGAGTAGGTAAGGACCATGGTCTCTATCTTGAATTCGAATGTAGGATTGACGATCCATTAAAAATTGGCTTATGTATTGGAATGTGTTGAGGCCACAGTCGGTGTGACTTAGGTTAGTGAGTATGATCTCATGTGTTACATTGTCAAATGCCCCTTTAAGATCCAGGGCGAGTACTACCCGGTCATTATGGGGGCGTTCGAGGGGGTAAAGGACTTCCCGATTGAGTTGCAGGAGGACATCCTGTGTGGATCTGTGTGGGCGGAATCCGAACATGGTGCTCGCAAAGACTTGTTTGTGTTCAAGATATGTAGATAACCGATCCCGCACCATCGTCTCCATTAGTTTGCCCACACATGAGGTGAGAGAGATGGGGCGGAGGTTATCTGTCAATTGGTTTGCCAGCTTTAGGAATAAAAGTCACCAAAGCCGTTTTCCATTCGATTGGCAGGGGGGTGTTCCCGCGCCAAATCGCATTGACGTATTCCAGGAGGGACTGGTATGCCAAGTCGGGCAGGTTCGTCAAAAGCTTGACGGTGACCTTATCCCGTCCTGGCGCAGTGCCCCGTTTCATTTTGGCGAGAGCCGCCCGCAGATCATGGAGCTGGAAAGGTTGATCCAGCTCCGTGTTCTCTCTGCCTGCATAAGAGTACGCAGACCCACGGGGGTCTTGGGCTGTACACATATACTGGTCCCGAAGTTTCTGTGCCAGTTGAGTCGTGTTTCCAGGAAAATGGTGCATGGCTCGCTGCAAATGTTTTTGTGTTTCGGTTCGTGTTTGGGCTGGGTCGAGTAGGGCTCGAAAGAGACGCCAAGTGTTTCGGCTGGACATTTGTCGCGCGGCCGTGTTGCATCTATCTACCCAGTTGGAGTCGGCGAGTTGGGCCGCGTACTCTGCCGCTTTCTGGGTAAGCTCGGCAATTCGAGCTTTAAGCTTTCTGTTGTGTTTCTGGCGTCGCCAACGGCGGACGAGGCTGCGACGGGCTTCCCAGAGGTGTAGAAGGTGGTTATTCACGTCCGTGACCGCCTCTGAGAGCTGGATGTGTGTTTCATGCGAGGAAAGGTGTGCCAGCAGCTGTTGGGACCATGCTGTGTAGCCTTGCGCGGAAATGGGTGTATTATCAAGTGAGTTAAAATTTTGCCTGAATTTCGTCCAGTCTGGGATATGGGCTTGTGTTCTGGGACGCTTGAGGGGGCGTGTGCGTAGTGTAGTGTTAATGATGCAGTGGTCGCTACCGAGGGTCTCCTCGGTGTTGAGCCAGTCTGCGTGTTGTATGTTGCGAGTGAAGGTTAAGTCCGGACACGTATCCCGTGTCACGGAATTTCCTAGCCGGGTTGGGTGGACAGGGTCCGTGTGGAGGGTGAGGCCCAACATGGACGCAAGCTCCGCCAGCTTACGCCCGCGTGACTCCTCCTTGCGATACCCCCATTGCTGACTGGGAGCGTTAAAGTCACCCACAATAAGCAGGGGATCGCGGCCCGCTACTCTTAGCGCGCGGCTAAAGAGGTCCGCAAAAGTCACTCGCTTTAGTTTGGGAGAGCAGTACACGTTGAGTATATGCAACGGTGGGTCCCTGCGGCGGACTGGTAGGAGGGTCACCATTACATAAGAGTACTCTAGTGGGAGGTCGAGATCCACTAGATTTGCTGTGTAGTCTTTGTGGACAAGAAGACAAGACGCGGGATCCTGTTGGAACGTCGTGTAATTTGAAATTGTGGCGCCCAGGCCTGGCTCTTGGAGGGCAACCACGGCTGGTAAGGACTCGAAATTTTCAAGGTAGAGGCGGAAATTGGCCCGCTTAGTGCGGTCCTTAAAGCCTCTACAGTTCCACTGTGTTATTGAAGTTGACATGGCCGAATTGGAGATGGCGGAATTCGTTTGATTAAGGTGTCTCAACATGATTTAAAATTCTTGGGGGGGAGGAGGAGGGATTGGCTGCCTCAGAGCCAGCTACTTGCGCCATCAAGGGGGTGATGACGGAAGGAGCGGGGCAGTTGTCCTCATTGTCCGAATCAATAATCAGACGGGTGAATTTTGAAGGGCGGGATACGTCCCTAATGGGTCCCGTCCGACGGAGGAGGCGGGGGTTGTCCGAGATGTGTTTTGAGACCACCGCGGGGACGGCAGATTTGACCTTTGTCAAGATCTGGTCCATGGCGGTCTCGATCATATATCGCAATTTAGAGGTTAAGCGCTCCTCCATCGCAGAGATGGCTGTCACGAGGGAAGGCGAGATCTCCGCGTCGCTCTCCATTGCGTCCGAGTTCCGCGGGCTCGGTGCGGCGGACGCCAATTTTGATTCTAAATTTTGAATTTTGTTGAGCAAAAGCTCATTCTGTGCCCGGAGCACGTCTATCTGTTTTTGTATTCCGCGTCGAGTGCGGAGACGGGTACGGGGGAGGGTGAGGGATGGGAGGAAGAGGAGGCGATCTCAGCCCAGCTGCTCACCTGTTTGTGGTGTTGAGGCGCTGATGCTTGGGCGTCGGCAGCGCCAATTGTCTTGAGGGCCGGGAAGTGGCCAGTGTCTCTGCCGCTGGGCGGTGGAGGCGCCGTCTTCTTCCCGGGCGCTGGTTTCACCGACGGTGAAGAAGGTGACGATGTCTTGTGGTCGGTGCCGTGAGCACCACGCGGCGTTCCGCCACCGGCACCTGGTTTTGAATGACTTGGCTCCTTGCCAGGTCGCTGGTTTTTTGGCACCTCTGGGCGCTTAGCCTTGGGGCCATGCACCTTGAGCTGCCGGAATTTTCCCGTGCAGTCGCGGGAGTTGGTAGCGTGGGCTTGCCCACAGACTGCACAGGACAGACTGCATTCATGCTGCGCCTTGACTCCGTCGACGGTCGGCGCCGTTTGGCCACACAGGCCGCACTTTTCATCCGGGCAGGGGCCGGTGTCTGCTCGGTGGCCCACAGTGCCGCACCGCACGCAGGCCGGAATGGTTCTCTTGTACGGACGCACAAGGGTCACCTCAGAGTTGTAATGCACATATCGTGGCACCACTTTTCCCACGAAGGTGAGCGACGCGACGTCGGATTTGCCAAGCTTGCGGATATCGGCAAGCTCTCCAGCACGCCACTGGATCTTGTTTTGGAGGGACTCACTGGTCTCGTGCTTGGCCACGGTGATGACGCCGCGGCACACGTCTCCAGTGAGTTTCAACTGGCCGTACATGGAGAGCTGGCCCTTCGGTGATGTTAGTTGAAAATCCCGCAGAAGCTTGTCCGCGACGTGCGGCTCTCTGGTGCCTGCGACGATCAGGATTTGCTCCCATGTGGGGAGCAGGCTGAGGGATGCTGCGGCCTTGGCGCCCAGGTAGTCTGCGAACGCTGCTCCCAGCTCGCCATGTTGGTAGACATCCCTGGGAGCGACGGTCACCCGGGGCTTCAGGATGATGACGATGTCTTCTGGATGAAGACGCGGCAGTGGCTTTGGTTTCCAAGAGGGTCCGGTCTTAGACTGGGCCCCTCCGTGAAGCGCTGCAGCGCGCGCAGCAGCGCTGTGCCGTGTTGAGCGGCCTGCCGACGTGGCGTCCGCTTTCTTGGAGGCGGCGTCCCGCTTGCGGGAGCGGCGTTCCATTAGTTTGAAGAGCCTGGGGTTCTCGATGGGCGCAGAATCCGGACTCTCAGGCGTTGGAGCTGAAGGAACCTCGGACCAGGCCATGGCGTCCGGGTCGTAGCCGCGTTGTACTTTTTGGGCAGCCATCTTGACACGGGTGGGCGACTCACTCACGGCCGAACGTCGGCGTAGGCGTTAGGCCTAGCGCCGTCGCCACGAAACGCAAGTGAGGATCGGCCCTAAAATGCGTAAATGTTGCCCCACCTGTGTGTGAGCGGTGTCCACAGGTAGCTGTCGACTTCGCGAACACAGACGCGGCTGTGTTGACGGGGTTCCGGCCGAGGAACCGTGGCTCCAGCCAAAAGTTGGTGGAGACGATGCGCTGTATGTCCACTCGCTTCGCGCGCTCACAGCGCCCCGTTAGATTGCAGGCAGCTGAGGGCGGCGCGGGAGTCGCACAGCAGAGCACTCCTGGGCGGCGCAGGGCCGAGGGTGAGCGGCAGGTCCAGCCCGAGCCGGATCCCCATCAACTCCGCCGTGGTGGAGGAGCCCAGGAAGGCTGCGTGTTGCTGGCTGTGCAGTCTCAGGGCGGGGATAGTGGCCGCCGCAGCAATTGAGCAGCTGTCGCGAGCCACTGAGCCGTTGGTGTACACGAGGAGATGGTCCTGGAGCTCCTCGTGTATGACGGCTCTGGCCAGCTGCTGCACAGCACAGAGGGGTGTGCTCCGCTTTCCCCCAATGCCGACGACCTCTCGCTGTACCTCCGAGGCAGCAGGCCAGGGCGCGCAGGAGCCGTAGGGGGGTGGGCCTTGGGTCAATTGCTCATACTCGAGCAGCGCCGCGCCAGAGGCTGTTTGTAACATCTGCTGTGCTCCCTTGTGACCACACGACAAATACCCACCATACACAACAACACCACAAAGGGTGGTTTTGTCACAGCTTCTTTTCAACATTGCCATGACGCGGCTTCCACACCAATTGGCCCTCTTGGAAGGCACCTTTCACGCACTATACGTGGATGATATAAAATTGGACTACGGAAGCGAAGCTTGGGAAAATGGAGACCGCCTCCAGCGGGCCGCCAGGTGGCTAGCCATTGCGTAGGGTCCTTTAATGAATTTTATGCTTTCACCGCGGCGGCCGCATTGCGATCGAGACGAAACGAAACGCACGGGGGTCCGTGTGCTCTGCGATGTCAGTGCACGTTAAACATCCCCAGGTGGTCGAAATTAATCGGGAGCCCTCCGCTCCGGCACCTATTTCTACCTTCCTTATTACGCACTCTTCTTTATACCTTCCATTACGGCGCGGTTCAGGTGTCCGCCGATATGTAAGATTGATACTTCGCCGTATCCTTTCGCCAAAAGACAATTTCATTTCAGTTTTTTTATACGTGGAAATGCGAAAGGCTTAAAAGATGAATAATAATAATAATAATAATAATAATAATAATAATAATAATAATATTAAATGATTGGTTTTTGGGGAAAAGAAATGGCTCAGTATCAGTCACGTATATCGTTAGACACCTGAACCGCGCCGTAAGTGAAGGGATAAAGGAGGGAGTGCGACATGAAAGGAAGAAAGGGGTGCCGTAGTGGAGGGCTACGGAATAATTTCGATCACCTGGCGATCTTTAACGTGCACTGACATGCACAGCACGCGGGCTTCTTCGCGTTTCGCCTCCATTGAAACGCAGCCGCTGAGGTCGGGTACGAATCCTTGAACTCCGGGTCAGTAGCCGAACGCGCTAACCACTGAGCCACCACGGCGGGTCGAAAGGTTTTCTCTTTCAAAGCGAAAGCTTTACTGAGCGCGAACTTGCTATTTGAACGTGGCGGTGCTCCGAGGAGGCACATGACGCCACAACGCGTACCTCGAGGCGGAGCCGAACTGGTCTTTCCGGGCCGGCGGCTGCTGGCGCACTCGGCGTGAAATAGAGACATGCTCCAATTCTCCGCCAGTGCGCCCACAGTGCTCCGAAGCCGCCGAACGCGTCGGCGGTCAAGCGCAGTTGGAGTATCGAGGGTCTCGCTCTGGCCGACGTGACGTCGCCGTACAGAGCGCGCGCGCGCGTTACGCCGGAGTATAAACGCGTCTTAACAGCGCCTGCGCGGAACCGCTAACCAACGTATTCGGTGGCGGAATCTATAGGAGCCACTGAAACCCCCCGACCCACCGGCACACTCACTGAATAAAAAAAAAACTTGTGCCGAGGCTCAGAACCGAACCATGGCGTATTTGCGTTTAAGGCGAAGACGCCAGTACTCCGCCAATACGGCTCAAGCTTCAACAGTAAATAAAGGCACTGCAAGTGAATGCACTCTTCCGCCCTGCTTTGGTTACATATATCTTGGCCATACAGAGCTAGGACCTTTAGCAAGGTGAAAAGTTGGGCTGATTGGTGCATGATTTTGTGGCAGGACCAGCGCAGTACGAGACAAAGAAGGGACAGGTGGGACACGGCTCTGTCGCGGCGGGGCACGACGCTCTCAACGTCGTGTCCCGCCTGTCTTTTCTTCGTCTCGTGCTGCGCAGTTCCTGCCACCAGAGCTAGGCCATCAGATATTTTTTCTCCCTGCATTTTTCTTTTTCCTATTTTTCTGTACTTTCTATACTTCCTATTTTATGAGTTTTGCTTTTATTTTTTCTCAGTGTTTATTTCATTTGTCCTTCGTTTATTTCTATTTTTGATGTTTCGAATTTTGTAGGTTGACATGTATTTTTCATTTTATTTCATTTCATGGACAGGTGGAGCGAACACCTCTTGTACACGTTTTTGTGGATGGGTCTTCGGCACACATGAAAATTGGCTGATCTTTTTTTCACGAAACGAAATGTTTCAGTAAATGTCTCACTCATCTCGGTGGACACCCGAGCCGTGTCGTGAGGAAATTTATACAGGAGGGAGTGAAAGATAAAAGGAAGGAAGGTGCCGTAGTGGGGGTTGATAAGTGGGGGGTAGTGGGGGTTTATTCAAAAGTCCTGCAAAGCTTTCGCCGACGGGGCCTTAGGTTTCTCACGTGGGGACGTCGAGGTGTTGCCTCGCCGTCTCCTGAATAATTTCGACCGACTGGTGACCTTTAACGAGCACTGACATCGCTCAGTGGGCGCCTTACTGTTTCGCCCCCATCGAAACTCGGCCACCGCGGTCGGGTTCGAACCCGGGCACTCTTGGATCAGTTGCCGAGCGCCCTAGCCACTTTGCCTCTGCGGCGGGTTTTTGTGTTTCGCCTCCAATTCGACGCGGCCGCCGTAGACTTCGTGGAGGGAAATATTTTCCGAAAGCATGATATTTTGTAGTTAGACACAGCCGAAAACGCGACTGAGGTGTCCACTAACCCAGAGAGCCGGTTATCCGCTTTTCTTTTACGAGTGCTAGCTTTTGTTCATCACGTTTCTCGCTTCTGCGGTCTGCTACCACCTCCCTTTGGCGTGAAAATTTCCTTCGAGGAATTCAAGATGGTGGCCCCCATAATAAATCGATACAGCAACCTAATTCTTGGTTGATTGGTGGTGTCATTATTATATCAAATTGGTGATTGATTGATGATGTGTATTGATGTATCCAATTGGTTGTTGATTGGTGACATCACTTATAAATAAAATATGTCGGCCAATAATGGCACCATTTCTAGTAGACCGAACAGCTAACTCTCGTTCAACTTCTTCCAGACGGTGGCCGCATCCTTTTTTGCGTTTCGCCTCCTTCGAAACGCAGCCGCTGTAGACTGGATTTTCGTAGAAAGAAAAGCGCATAACCGGTTCCCTAGCTTAGTTCACACCTCAGTCGCTTTTTTGAGGTCCGTACCGGTTGTACCTAAACGAAGATTGAAAATTGAGAATTGGTTTTGGAAAAAAGAAATGGCGTTTTACCTTCTCACATATCGGCGGACACCTGACCACACCCTAAGGGAAGGGCTAAGTGGGGGACTGAGTGAAGAAAGAGGTGCCATAGTGGAGGGCTCCGGAATAATTTTGATCACCTGGGAATCTTTAACGTGTGCTGACAGCACACAGTACACGGGCGCCTTTGCGTTTCGCCTCCATCGAAACGCAGCCACCGCGGTCGGGTTCAGGCCCGGGTACTCCAGATCAGTAGCCAAAATCATGCTTTCGGAAAATATTTCGAAAGCATGATTTTGGCTACTTTTCGAAAATAATTCGAACCTGACCGCGGCGGCTGCGTTTTTACAGAGGAAAAACGCTAAGGCGCCCGTGTGCTGTGCGATGTCAGTGCACGTTAAAGATCCCCAGGTGCTCGAAATTTTTCCGGAGCCCTCCACTACGGCACCTCTTCCTTCCTTTCTTCTTTCACTCCCTCTCTTATCTATTCCCTTACGGCGCGGTTCAGGAGTCCAACGATATATGGGACAGATACTGCACCACTTCCTTTCCCCCAAAACCAATTATTATTATATTATTAAAATATTTTGTGCGTAGCAATGAAAAACCTCCAGCACTATTTAACGCGACAACGTTAAGGAGGTCGTGTCGCAGAAAAGCCCGTGTCGCCGGCGTCGGCCGTGAGCGAAAAATTCCTCCTCCTCCTCGTGTGCGAAAAATCCGTCCTCCTCATCCCCCTCGCAATGTACGCCGCTGCCCACCAGATAGCGCGCGAAGGCAGCGCAAGGAAAAGGGGCGCCTGCCACGTATTTCCGTGGACAACCCGGACCGGGCCGAAAGAGAAGGAAAATTAAATGAAAAATTGGTTTTA
The DNA here is from genome assembly GCA_030143305.2 of Amblyomma americanum. Classification (NCBI taxonomy): domain Eukaryota; kingdom Metazoa; phylum Arthropoda; class Arachnida; order Ixodida; family Ixodidae; genus Amblyomma; species Amblyomma americanum. The sequence goes on along the minus strand of JARKHS020005036.1, from coordinate 47,591 downwards.
GGGAAAAGCAGTGAGGCTCATATCTCATTGGACACCCGAACCGCGCCGTAAAGAAAATCTGCAAAAAATATCAAGAAACGGGTAGCAAAACTGTCTCGTTACTGGACTGCCGTGCATGTATACATTGGTTCCGCTATATATATATATATATATATATATATATATATATATATATATATATATATATATATATATATATATATATATACACTCCGACAACAACGGCCACTCATCCGGGGACAGTCGTATACTGAATTTGGAAGGCCAATAAAATCCTATGGGTTGTGGTATTGAAATGAAACCACAAATTAATAATAGGTAAACATTGTATACAGGCAATTACTAATTGAAGCGTTACCATATCGCACCACATGCAAAACTCTAAGCCCACCTTGACCCCCCAGACGAAGCAAACTCCGATAAGACGTATCTTGAGGGGGTGCAACTCGACAATGGGTAGACGTGCTTTGTAAATTCACTGATACATGAAGATAGGCGGCGATTGTTCCGCTAGGCGGCGTGCGTGCCCACGTAGCCGGGCATGGTGGCAATCCACCCTGTTTCAAAGTTGTTGTTTTTGTTTTTGTTACTCGAACAGACGGGCTTGACGTCCCATCTCTTCTCCGCCACGTAGTTATACGCAGTGGCCGAAGGCTCCACAAGTTCTCCCTTTGACGATTAAAAACTGGACGCCCCACTCTAGTTGTAGTCAACATAGTGCTGTGCGCGTGTGTTTTTATTGCTCCATCATGAACTATTCGCGCACTACCTGGGCACATTTATTATTGTGTAAATAATTTGTGTATATTACCTCTCCCCCTATCTTCTGTTCCTGTGCCCTCGCCTCTTTCATTTTATTTTGCCATTATGCTTGCTATCCTTTATTTCCGCTGCACCAGCTCAGGTGCTTCAGTATCTATAGCGGATGCCGGGGCTAGAAAAAAATCTTTTCCTTCGTTTTTATTATTATTTAAATAAAAAAACCCTTACCACTACCCTCATACAACGCCACAGGCCCACACAGAGGGATTGGCGAAGGATTGGGGGCACAGATCTTTATTAATAATAATAATTTGTTTTGGGGGAAAGGAAATGGCGCAGTATCTGTCTCATGTATCAGCGGGCGCATGAACCGCGCCGCAAGGGATGGGATAAAGGAGGGAGTGAAAGAAGAACGGAAAAAAGGTACCATAGTGAAGGGCTCCGAATAATTTCGACCACCTGGGTTATCTTCAACGTGCACTGACATCGCATAGCACAGGGGTGCCTTAATGTTTTCCCTCCATCGAAACGCGGCCGCCGTGGCAGGGTTTGAACCCGGATACTCCAGATAAGTAGCCAAGCGCCCTCAGCACCGAGCCAGCGCGGCGGGTTTTCCAGATAAAGATTTCGTGGACGAAAATAAAATGAATGCTGAGGAAGGAAGAAGAAAACAAAAAGGAACAGCGAAATGAAGCGGGAAATGCATAACGCACGCAGCAGATCGAGACTGATGTTTATCGCCGAACGGTTAAATGAAAAAGAAAATTGTAAGAATAAAACTAATATTGAGAAAAGAAAAAAACAGACCAATGCTCTTTACAGCAGCGGAGCTTTCTTCTTCGCTTTCTTTATCTAGTAAACTAAACAGCTCGTTACTTCAACGTCTTCCAGATGGTGGCGGCCTTTTTTTTCAGCGCCTCATTATTTCGACAACCTTGCATGTACTTTTGAAGAGGAGTTGCCGCGAAGAGCGGCCCGCTCGAAGGCAGCGTGAAATTCGCCAGTTATTGTAGAACGTGCTGGTAATGGTCTAGACTTTTCTCCAGGACGAATTTTCTCTTTTTCGGGAGGCATTGTTTCGCCGCCGATGGACGATAACGTTTATAAGGGTGAACAAAGGGAAGGTGTCATTCTTGCCTCTCCCATACTATTATGTGTGTGCGTGTGTGTGTGTGTGTGTGCGTGTGTGCCTTATATATATATATATATATATATATATATATATATATATATATATATATATATATATGAGTGTGTGTGTGTGTGTGTGTGTGGGTGTGTGTGTGCGTGTGTGCGCGTGTGTGTGTGCGCGCGCGCGGGCGCGTGTGTGTGTGTGTGTGTGATATTATAGCCGCCATCGAATGCGGACTCCACCGGGACCGATGTTTGCATAAAATTTTATGGCTACCCGTTTGACGCACAATGTTCGAAGTGGTGTCAAATGACATGTTCTTGAGAATAAAATTGCTAATTGACTTTCAGACGGCGATTACGGCCGAACTGTTTGTCGTAGAGAGTTACTGGTGGTGTCAAACGATCTGTCGTGTTGTGTTGCATACGTTTATGAAATGTATTACTGATTCAAGGAGGAAGTATTTTAACAGCGTTAGCTTTCATTCATTACGTTTATCCACTTCTTGGGGTCTGCTACCACCTCCCTTCGACGTGAAATTTTCTAATTTTGAGGAATTGAGCCGCCGCGGTGGCAGAGTGGTTATCGCGTTCGCCTGCTGACCCGAAAGACGCGGGTGCGATCCCGGCCGCGGCGGTCGAATTTCGATGGAGGCGAAATTCTAGAGGTCCGTGTACCGTGCGATATCAGCGCATGTTAAAGAACTCCAGGCGGTCGAAATTTCCGGAGCCCTGCACTACGGCGTCTCTCATAGCCTGAGTCGCTTTGGGACGTTAAACCCCAATAAACCAAACCAAACCGCTGAAGATGGCGACCCTATAGTAAATCGAAATATGAACCCAATTGGTAGTTGTTTAGTGATGTCATTAGTAAATCGAATTGGTAAGTGATTGGTGAGGTCACTGATTTTGTGCCACATAATTAACTGGCCACGTGATTATGTTTAATTAATTATAACTGAGCGCTTAAGAAGGTAATCACAAAACTAATTAGATATTATTTAATATTTGGTTGTGGTTAGGCATAAATTTCATTCATCATAATTAACTAACCGATTAAGTTAAGATCTAATGATTATTCGTAACGGGCGGGATGAGTAGAACATGTTAGACATTAATATTGCCTAATTACGTAAATATTTTGTTATGGTTAGGCGTAACATGGCGGCCGTGACGTCACCACTCGGCAGCTCACAAGGCAGTAGGCGTCCCCCTCGCCGTGAGGTGTGGAAAAGTAGCCTAATCAAGTGGAAATTCTTCGCATGGACGATAGATTGCGCCATCAAACAGCTTACGCTCGTTACTTCGTCTTCCAGATGGTGGCGGCATAATTTTTAATTTAATTTTTGTTATCGATGCTGCAGTCCGCAAGGAATTTTAGCAGGGTGGGAATATAACACAGCATTAAAATAATCGCACGCAACAGAACAAACCGAAGACAAAAGTACACTGCCAGGTCACTACAACAAATATTTTTTAACGCTGTGCGCTGCACAAATGGTCAAAAAATGCACTGCAAGAAAGCAAAAAGGCATATCTGAGCTTTTGCGCTGTTAGTAGAGACTAGCGGTAAACAAAGGAAGGCAAAGTTGAGTCCCTGTCGTAATATTTAAGTTATTCCAATCTGCTACTGTCCTGGGGAAAATGAATATTTGAAAGAATTATTTTTTTACACGGAATGGTGTCATACAACTATTCAGTCGATGCCTCTGCCTCGTGACATATCCGGAAGAAATTTAATTATATCAGAGATGGTAATGTTGTAGTGTCTATTTACATTTTATACAGAAATTTTAGTCGGGAAAATTGATTACACTGAGTTAGTTGCTGCAAGTTGGCTCGTTTTAAATGTTCCGTGACTTACGTGCGGGAAAAATTAATGCAGATAAAGCGAACCGACAATTTCTACACCCATTAAACGTTTTTAGTTAGTTTTTTAATAAGGTCTCAGATAATTTCTGAGTAATTGAGTACCGGAAGTATAAATTTGTTATATGCAAGTAAACAGACATTGATTGTGGACAGTTTTAAGGCTCTTCTGAGAAAAAAATACAATTTACGGAAGCGTTTGCGGTTACTTTATCAATGTGCAGATTCCATTTGAGGTTCTTGGTTATCCGCAGCCCAAGGTATTTGTATTCTGTTATTTAAGAAAAAAGAATATTGTTAGCTGAGTAATTGAAGTTAAGCTGATTCTTTTACCGAGTAAAAGACATATAGACAGTTTTGTCAAAATTTACCCACATCTGGCAATCCCCACACCAGGCAAAAACCATCTGAAGTGCGTTATTTAACAACACTTGATACGAGGTCTTACTATTTCTGAGTATAGGACGCTGTCGTATACTTATAATGATATTTTTACAGTAACGTCTTTAAAAACATCGTTCATATAGAAGTGGAAAAGAAGAGGACCGAGAACCAAGCCCTGTGGAACTGCCGAATCGACGGAAAGTTTTTCTGACTTGTGAAAGTAACGAATTGCTTACGTGCAATCAGGTACAGTGATATCCAGTTAATGTGGTGAGAGTTTTTAAGAATTTATGCCGGGTATAGCGAAGGTGGCTGTAAATAAAAACAGCAGTACAGAATGCATGAGTTAGATGACGCTGCTTTTGTCTTAGAAGGGATATTTCTGGAAAATGAATATCCGCTGCTGTTTTGATTTGGTCCACTCCACGCTTTTTGTTCACACAATGTAAACACTTGAAGCTCCCCTAGCTAAAGCTAAGTGCAGCACTGAGGCAGTGCAGATGGGGACTTTTTTTTTGCCATGTTAACGTTTTGCGACACACGTTTATTGAGATTGTTTTGGAAGTCGGCATTGTTCTCATTTTCCTGCGAATGACCTCTTTTATAGCTTGATTACAATTCTTTCTATTTCGACTAAAAAAACTGCTATTAAGAAATTGGTGGCGAGTCGGCCCCTCGTGGTGCTGGAAATAAATCAAAATTATTACACGTAAGCTTGTGCAGTAGAGTTTAGTTGAAATAACTGCAGGTTTTGGTAGGATTCATAGTAGCCCCTTTGTGGCAATTAAACGCCTGTGAAAAGGGCGCAAAGTTCGCAGCTGCTTCGTTGCAGCCTCCGGCGAAAACGCCTCGCATTGTGGTTGGTTGGCGGCACAGGTTGAAGCAGGCCGTGATGAAGAAGACCTCCTCTTCCGAGAAGTTCATCATGGTGCGCAGCGTCGACTCATTCGCCCTCCGCTTGAACGACGCGTACGCCACCTCGAGCGCGGGCAGCTCCCGAATTCCATCGCCGCCCATAATAGCGCACTGGGAGGGATTTATCGCAAGGGAAGACAACGGCCGCTCGCGTACGTTTCCTTGACTGTCCACGCGCAGGCCAACGTCGTCGAAAGCGCGGACGAGCTGTCGCGCATACTCAAAGCCGATGCCTCCGAAGCGCATCGAAGCGGTTCCCTTAAATTGCACAAACGCTCGATCGCCAAGGCTGGCCAGCAATACGAGCACGCTGTTCGTCAAGTAGTCGTACGTGAAAAACGGAAGCCGATAATTGCGGACAACGCGCAGCTCTCGCTCGAAAGTAGGCCCGGAGTGCGCCAGGCGCATAGTGTTCCTCCGCGCCTCGATCCAGGCCTCGACGAAGGTGTCCTTCATCGAGAAGTTGGCGTGCAGAACAGCCGACGTGCCATTACTGAGGTCAGGCGGCGGCCACAAGACAGTGTGCGCAGTAGCCAGTTTTTCCGCGATGAAGTTAAGTGTGGCGTTGTCCACTGACGAAATACTGGCTATCTTGTCGCGCACCGTAAGCCCCACGTCAATGAAGTCATTGTCAAGGATTTGTCGGGATTCCGCGTTGAAACGATTGGCCGCATAAAGCGATGCAACCAGTGGCCCAAACATGGCCTCCACCTCCGTTGAGCAGAAAATCCGGTGCTGGTGAGCGCCTGCGCTCTTCACTCTGTACATGGCACTGTAAATGTCGCTCGTAATGAGTGGTGCAAAGACCTGTACGAAGAACCAGGAGATGTGCTCTAGCAGCTCTGGGCGACTGTAGTTGCTAAACAGATTGCTCACGGCCGCTAGCAACGCGGTATCGGAGACCAATAACTTTTCGATCGGGCCGTAGCCGCTGCGCTGCCCGGGAGTCACAGTTGCGTTGAGGTTCTCAGTCCACTCCTGCGTAGATATTGAAGGCGTGTATCGGCTCATGTTTACGATGCCCATCCTGGCAGGCTTTTTATCTGTGCGCTGGTAGACCTGAGTAAACTCTTGGCAGATGTGTGCCTCCGCAGTGGCTACCCTCTTCATATGCTGGGCGCCCGGGCTTGACTTCCCGCTGCCGCCGAAGACCACGTAGAAGCTTTTCCAGTAAGCCTCATAGTCTTGCTTCTCGACGTATCGCTGGTAGCTTGCCCAGTATGGCATCATGTCCCCGACGGTTAGCAACAACTCTAACTTTCGAGTATTTGCTCGGAGTTGCAGCCGTGTGTCAAACCAGAGGCCGATACCCCAGTTATAGGCAAGGTCTAGAAGTACTGCCAGAGGGTGCACACCTTCTTCCGGGGACTCAGGCCAGAGTATCCGGCGCTCCTGCATGAATTGTCGCAGCACATTCGAGCTCTTTGCAGCTACACCGGGATTTTTGTCGGCCATGCAAGCTTCAAACGCTGCCAGCGCCTGGTGACCGGTGGCCAGGCGCTCGGTGGCAGAGGACAGCTCCCTCTGCAAGGGCGTTGCAAACAAACAATACAGATACATTTTTCTTGTTTATATTTCAAGTTTAATACAAAACACTTGCAAAAACTGCTGGGCCAACGCCAGAAGCTAGTAGAAGCCATTTGTACACACTCGTTATTGCTGCAGCGGACTGCACATAGATATCGGTTAGCCGTGATCGCTCGACAAAGCAATGGCGGTCCACACTGGTGAGCCGGCATGTGAAAGTTCAACAAACATACCCCTCTATATTAAAGAGGTAGAAACGCTTAACTGAGAAGAGGAAGTTGCTAGCCAATTTGATTTCAAATGAGACTGTATTCCATACTTTTGCCCCGGTATATTGAATTAAGCGCCGCCCGGTTCGTGTTACGGGGAAATTAAAATTTATAATATTGGCATTTCAAATATTTCTCGGACAACACAAAAACGTTTCTTGAAAGCAGGCAACTATTCCGTCTATTGTAATTTATTACCATTGCGATTTTCATTTTGTGCACCGAAGGAATTGGCCAAATCTGTAACCCTTGGAGCAAAGGTGCGCGGGATTGATACCTATCCGAGCAGGTTATTATACGCAGGGCTCTATCCTGCACAGAAACTGTCGAATCAATGTAAGACCTCGATGTGCTAGCCGAGTACTCACAGCAGTAAGTCAAGTGACAATGAAAAAGAGAAAATAATGATTTTGAGCACAGCATAGTAACCCTCTTGTTCTGATGATGTGACATGCTAAAGCAAGACTATAACAGAAGGTATCAATGTCTTTATGACAGTTAAGTCTGACATTTAATGTTACACCGAGGTATTTAATGGCGTCAGCTTGCTCAATCAAAATGTCATCAATGAAAACAAGACACTCAGTATCACTGGTGCGTTTGTGCGGTGACCTAAACACAATGTGCTTTCGTATCAGAATTTATTGTTAATTTGTTATCTTGAAAGCACGCGGAGATGTGTGATACGCACGAGTAAGAGATAGGCAAAGGTACAGCTTTTTCCTAGCCACAATTTCAGTTACATTGTTGTCCCTTAAAACTATTGCAGTGGCATCAGCGTGCATCCCCGTTTTGGGAACCTTAATATAATAGAATTAAGTCATTAACGTAAAAGGAGAATAGTACAGGGCCTAAGTCTGACACCTGGAAAACTCCTGCGCAAACAGATCAGTGAGTTGATTTTAAGGGTTTCAGATTATCATATTGTTTTATTTTAGCAAGGCAGCTTGAAACAAAATCAAGAGTGGAATTTCTAAAACCACAGTGCTCTTGATTTTCAATCAATATTGAATTATTAGGAGTGTCAAATGCTGCCTTTATATCTAGGAGCAAAGCTACATCTTATTTCATCATTGTGCAAGAATGAACATAATTTTTCAGGGAATGTCATTATTGGTGTAGTTGTAGACCTGTTGCTGCTAAAGCCATGTTGACATTGAGATACTGGTTTAGTTTTTGTTCAAGTGGACTGCTAGGTTTTGGGAACAAGTTTTTCGAATAAATTAATAACGATACACTTCACACTGAACTCGGCTAGGGGCTATTTAATATTTTGCATCACCTTTCCTGGCAGGCCGGTGCGACGGAAAAGGCTGGCAACTAGCTGATAATTATAGTGGCTGATATTGCCACTAGAACTATGAGCAGCGCAGGGCATATCTCAAGCAGCAAATTCTAACTGGTTACTATATGACATGCTTCTCAGCTACTGCTGTAGCCGGACAGCATGCGCAAATGCCGGTGACAAATTTTGACCCCACATTCGGTATGAATTTGTAACTCTAAATGATGGCTGGAGGTCACATTCATATGGAAAGCATTTGCTTTTTATTCATTCGGTCATTCGAAATGTTCAGTGGCTTTTGAAATACCTTAGTGTGCATTGCTCCTTCAGTCAGACTTCGTCTCTAGCGCCATTCGAGCATTTACACGCCAGCGTAGAAAGTACACAATAATTTCTGTGAAGCTCGCGTTAAACAAACTCCTCCGCAACCAAACAGCATCCTGTCCAGTCACGGACTCTAAGCTGCCTGGAAGCAGCGACTCTGTTGTGATTTATACGCAAGTATAGCTATGTCTTCTCACTGTCGCTGGCAAGTATATCTACCTAAAAAAAAATTTGTTATTACCACGAGTGCCGAAACTTCTGCTGCAGTGCTTGCTAGGAATAGCTGCAGGAACTAGCAGTTGTTGCTATGAAGAGAACAAGTAATTTGAGTAAAAGGTTGTTCAGTTTCACACATATTTGGAATAGACAACGAAATAGTACCACCGCTAGTCCCGTAGTGCAAACAGGAGCACTTTCACTGTACTGCTAACAGGATACTCTCTTTAGTAATCTAAGGCTTAGGACTTTAGAGGTTAGAATAAATTCTTCAATAAGGGAGTAATTACTCGTTTTCATCTACCCAAGCACAGCCATATAATGCGCTCGGATGGATCACAAGATAAGACAGCCGCAAAAGTCCTGACTTGCCCAAATCCGCAATGACACTCTGAAATTTTCTCTTCGCTCCGAGAATCGCTTAGAATACCGAAATTTTAACCTGTACGTTTGAAGGAACCCGCTGGGTAGACGGTACAGAATTGAATTCACAGTGACAACCGACGTCTATATACGCGGTATCAGGAACCACCTTTGCAAGCTGAGGTGTTCGATGTTAGGCCTGCCCCCGAATGTGCGCAGAGGTTTCGCTGAACCTCCGCAAAGCGCACAGATGTGCCCAATCGTTCATCTATACTACCACCTCTTGTGCAGTTCGCAATGGTGCTACACTACAGCGGCGTGCATCATGTGATATAAGGTACATTAAACTTTCGAATGATGCGATGCCGGAGTGGGACTGCCGCTTTGCGAATGTTGTGCTCTATGTCATTAGCTCTTGGCCCGTAGTATCCCGGCACGTGCAGCAGTACTTCTGGACTGACAGCGGCTTGACTTCACATTTTAGCTGTGTCTCCGTTGTGTTCACATTATAGACGGAAGTTGTGAGAAATTTTAATGCATAGTTTGCTTTAATTGAACGGGATTTAATCTCCTTTGCCATGCTGAGTATAGATCACCAACTACACTTTGCACTTCCGATATGGCGAATGCGCACTAATAAAAAGTATATATATTATACACGTAACATAAGCATTCCTGTCAGGCGGCAAAAAGTAATGTATCATTGAAAAGAGTAAGTGCAAGGAGGGTGCGCCAGTAAAAAGCGAAACTGTTCATAATATAAAAACTGCTTGACAATGAATGTGACAAATAAAGCTAGCAGCCACAAATAAAAGTCTCTATGTATGTAATCTTTCACTTAAGGAAATGGTACCGTCCTGAGAGACCATCTTTACCAAAAAAACAGGAAATGATTTTATTTTTCGGTTATAAGCTTTTGTAACAATGTAAGAATACGAATAAAATCTCCAATGTAATTATTGAACATACAGACACTCAGGAGGGTTTCTTTGCATTGAAGAAAAAAAAGATAACGAGGAGCTCGAATGACCACAGAGATGCTTTATCTTTTACGCAAAGAACAGGAAAGGCTATCTCCCTTTTAGTCCCCTTAATTGAGCGTTCATGAAATCATTCCAAAGATAGCGCGCTGCGATGCACTTCGAACTCCGCGAACCAGTCGGCGAGCATGACGCCCATGAGGGCCGAGCCGTAACCGAACGGTGGTCCCCGCTCTGAGGCCACCCGCGACGCCCACTTGGAGCAGGCGAACGCCTCGAGGTCGTCGCAGGGGCTGATCGACTCGTTCACAAGGGCGGACAGCAGGTTGGCGTAGTGGCGACACGAGATGGTAGTGCACAGAACCTGCTTCCGTCGGCCGCCCGAGCCGGTCGTCGCCCGCGAGGTGAGCATGTACAGCGACAGCGCCAGCGAGAATATCACCAGCACCACAAAGCTCGCGATCGTCGAACGCAGCGCCACCCTCTCCATGGCCACCTCGGCGGCCGTCGGCTGCACGAAAGTATGCAGGCGCCACGGGTGGTGTCGTTAAATGGCAACTGAACCACTTCTTGAGCAACCTGCGATATTCTAGGGTCCAAATGTATAGGGGCTGTAAGCAAAGCGTGCCAAGTGTTTTTGCGCTTGCATTTAAGACAGTGACTTAATCGACGATTGAATTTTTGGCTTCTCGTTAAAGCATCTTAGGAGCATGCGATGAAGCTCGGTGTGACGTTAGGGAAGGTGAGATGTCAATTACCGCTGCCGTCATCCACACCCTGTCGGGCCTCGTTGGATGCTGCCAAACAACGTTCAGGGGGCTTTGCGTTCGGTGGCGTTGGTTTTTTTTCTTAAAAACAAGCGTTTCTGCTTTAGAAATGCACCGCTACCTTCGATGACGTCATCATGTGCCACACACCTCATTTTAGATGCTATCCCGACAGGACTTCGCATGCTTTACCTGCAACTTGCACACATTCGACCCCTTTATGCTCCTCGATTCCTAAAACCTATGCAGTTGCCCTTTAGTTGGGAGAGCCCCGCGCAGGCGGTTTCACTTTCGTATTTTGACGTGATTGAAGGCTGCTTTAAGCGCGGTCATCACTCGGTTCGAGGTAAAACTATTTATCGTTCCATCTCAGCATCCAGTACTGGGCGCAAGGACGCGCAAATATAACCTCCCCGTGACGGTTGTAATTAATGAAGCAGTAGAAAATCGTCTACAAAGAAACCACCGTAGGAACACCTGCTTCAAAAAGGTAGTGGCAACCGGAATTCAGTTCAGCAACTGGCCACTCCGGATTTAATTCCAGTTTTCATGTGAGGATGATAAAAACTTGTCTTCTTGCCCTGAGGGGGACTTCTCTCTCACAGACGCTGCCGAAAGTGGTCTTCACGAAGCTAATGGCGCCTCGCTGGTGCAACCGCATCACTGCTGGGCAAACTCGTATGATTTCCCACCAACGCTTAGCAGGAGTCAAGTAGAATTATTTTTGTCTACGTATCATGCCCTGTAAGTCTATTGCATGAGTTCTTGTCTCCTTCTGGTACGCGGCAATGCAGAGAAACGGAAGCTGTTACAGCAGACAGGCATTGAAGCCTGAATTTAGCCAGCGATAACTCCGTTAAAGGTACACAGTATATACGCGCGAAAGGGCGCAAAGCGAGTTCTTATATTTTGCACACATTCCACACACACGGTACGCCCGATGTGCATTTACAAGTGCCTAAGCAGTGCCGGCGACGACGTTGTAGTTTGGGTTAGGGAATGTACAGAAGCTTTCACACATCATTTCTGTTGTATTGTGTTTTGGAATGCCAGGCCAAAATCTTGTGCTGGGCCACACCTTCTGCAAAGGTGGGTCCGATGCCGTTCCTTCCTTCATTGCTTCACAGTGGTTCTGACGGCCACCGGTGACGCACCGGCCGCTCTCGCATTACGGTTTTGTAGTGATAGCTACATTACGATAGCATTTCGAGGCTGCAGCGTGGCGGTGCCGCCCCGCAGTGGCTGCACTGCCAAGCTGTCACGTGGTTAGTCACGTGGTGCGGAGCAGCTGCTGCTGCCGGCTGCGCGGCGCACCGGCGAAACCGAACTGCCTCAGCTGTGCACATGACCGTGTGAAGTGGGACGAAGATGAAGAGGGAGCGACAAGCGAAACGGAGCGGCGAAAGACTGACTTTGCAATTCGACTAAGCAAGTTCCACTCGGCAAGCTGTAGCTATCGCGTAACTCCAGTTTTAATCAGAGCTAAACCACCGCCACTTTTTTTTTGTACACTGGATATCGCAGATTCAAGCCTCCCAACAGGCAGCGTCGTTTTTGCATGAAACCACATCATCAGTAACAGCTCTCCTTTGTTGCATAGTGACGCGCCAACCTCTAAGTTTGATAAACAAATATGTACCGCCGACTACAAACTTATTATGAATGCTCAATCGTGTGGCCACGAAGCGTTGGCGACTGGTTCGAGACCAGGCTAGCGGGAATACAGGGTACTGGTTTTCATCAGCCCCCGCAAATACACTGTGCAGAATGTTCTCAGAGCCAGCGGACGCTCCGTGGCGCTAATGTCGGTCTACGCCACACGCTAGGGAATGCATGCTGTTTGCCGGTGGCGTTGCATGCTAGCTGCAGTGGCTGAAAAGTTTATGAACTTTTTGTTGTTAAATATTCTGCTCGCCTGGTCGCCGAAGCAGCTTGAGAAAATCTAATTGTCAACGCCCTATATTATCGCAGCCAGGGAGTTCAAAAATCTCTTTTGTGCGTCTAAGCGCCTAAAGTGGTGACGGTGGACTGCATGAACAAAGCCAGCGAGATTGTCATTACGATGCTTACAGTCATAGTCATCGTCTACCCTACCAGAGATTACCTCCTCTAAAAAAATTACATCCGACTTAGCTTACATGGCCTAATGTGGAGTATTTTCGCTACCACTTTGCGTTTAATTTAGCTTTCGATTTGAGAGGCAAGGGTTTCAAGGTCAGGCTTCAGGCAAAGGTAGGCGAAATTGGTGATTGGGGATCTTGGCAGAAGAACATTATAGATTATTAGATATAAAATATAAAGCGATGTGTTCTGAATTTACTGCGCCAGGATTCACATTGATGAAGACAACGACATGGAATGCACGGCGAAAGAGAGCGGTATTTAAATAAAAGAAGTGATCGGTCAGGTCTGCCATTTCCGCCCTGCACAGTCACAAATTTTCTGGCCCAGATGGTATTACTAGCGAGTTCTATAAATCATTTTCACCTTCCTTTGCGCATGTTTCGCTGGAGGTTTTCAAGCATCTGATGGAGTTGGTTTTTCCCTCCCACTTTTTTCCTGGAATAGTCTATTAACTCCAAGAACACAGGTATTAATCGATTGAAAACAGTTAAAGGATATCGTGTAAATTCCCTCTGTAATGTTCCCTCTGTTTGTAATTTCTTCCATCCATCCCAGCACGGTTTCCGCAAGGGGTATTCATGCGAAACACAACTAGCCATGTTCCTCAACGACTTACATACTAACCTGGACGCTAACCTTCAAGTTGACGCCATCTTTCTGGATTACGCTAAAGCATTTGATAAAGTTCCACATCAACGTTTAATACAAAAACTTTCTATTCTAAACATTCATCCTAACGTGCTAAACTGGATCAAGGCCTTCTTAAGAAATCGCTTTCAGTCAGTCATTGCAAATAACCAGTCTTCCAACCCTCTCCCTGTAACATCCGGCGTCCCACAAGGCTCTGTTCTTGCACCCCTATTGTTTTTAATATATATTAATGATCTCCCTCAATACGTATCCTGCCAAATTCGAATGTTCGCTGACGACTGCGTAATTTACCGCCAAGTAACAAACATAACTGATCATGAAGCCCTCCAGCAGGACCTTAACCAAATTGAACAGTGGTGCGCAGATTGGCTTATGACCCTCAACCCTAGCAAATGCAAGCTTCTTTCCATCACCCGTCGCAAAAAGACTCATGCCTTCCAATACAAAATCGCTAACGAGTTCGTAGAATCTGTATCATCTTTCAAATACTTAGGCGTCACATTATCTAATGACCTAACATGGAATGCACATGTTACTAACGTGATATCATCGGCTAACAAAACTCTGGGATTTCTTAAACGTCACCTTCGCCTCACCTCACATCACGTGAAATTGCTCGCCTACAAGTCACTCATTAGACCTAAACTTGAATATGCATCCGCCATATGGGACCCGCATCATATTAACCTCGTAAACGATCTAGAAGCCGTTCAAAACCGCGCTACAAGGTTCATTCATTCTTCTTACTCCTACGACGTCAGTGTTTCAGCCTTAAAAACCAAATCAGCGCTATCGCCTCTTACCGTTCGTCGTCGCATAGCCACGCTATCACTGTACCACAAGTTCTTTTACTCATCACTTAACCGTGCCCCTTACATCACGCCAGCATCATACATTTCTCATCGCACTAGCCACACGCTTCAAGTTTTTCGCCCACGTGCCCGAACTGTTACTTTTTCAGCCTCCTTCTTCCCACGTGCAGCTAAAGATTGGAACGGCCTTCCCCAGCATATCGTCGACATCACCTGTCCTTCATCATTTGCAAGCAATCTAAACAACATTTTTTGTTCATGATCACTAATGGCATTGTTTTGTGCCTTTTCTGCTAATCCCACCCCTTATGTAATACCCCGCGAGGGGTCTTTAAGGTAATAAAATGAAATGAAATGAAATGAATACAGACTCTTTGCTAAGGTTCTTTGTAGTAGCCTGCAGCTAGTTGTCGCTGACCTAATACGCTCGCATCAGGTCTGGTGTATCACAGGCCGCAGTATCCAAACACATATCGATATTGCACGTTGGGTGTTGGAGAGGGCATCAGGTGAGAGTGGCCAAGTATCTGTTATTCACATTCAACTTGCGAAGGTGTTTGATAAAATGCGTCACGATTTGTTCTTTCTGTCTTCGAGCATGCAATTATTGTTGACGTTTCGCTCAGGAGCCTAAGAGTGTGCTATAAGGTGACCTACACAAGGCTAGTTGTTGAGAGCTATTCAAAGGTATACCACTCAAATCAACAGACATTTTCTATTATCGCCTTTTTTGCTCTCCCAATATATCAGACCCCATTGTCTCAGTGTTAAGAGCGTAACTATCAGTTGTTTTTCCCTGGCTTTATGTGATATTAATGTTCTAACCGATGCTGATGATGTCGCCCTCTTTCGTCCTGATAAAGAGAGTTTACTTGTGGCATTACATTTCACTGAACAGAGGTATCAGGTGCGTCTCTTAATTTCGATGTCCACACGATTTTGGTTAGGTTATTGGAATGCAAGGACAAGTAATTTTGGTGGCATAATAGGGAACTACGGCTCCATTCACTACCTGCGGGTTCCTCTGCATCAAATTCCCGACAGTGGAGCCTAGCGGGATTCACAGATTATGTTCATGAAGGAACAAAACATGGTTTGGATGGGTCGGGAACTGTCAATGTTTGCTCGGTCCCAAGTCTGCAACATCGTCTTATTTGTAAAACTTGCGTACGTCTTGCAGGTTGAAAACTAAAATTTTTTCACAGATTTGCTCTCTGGTTTTGTTTGATGGCTTATAATAAACTGTTACACATCTCTGAGCCGGCTCCGAAACGTCAGGTTATAAAATAAAATAAAGTTTTCGGCTCGAGATGTATAAGAGTTTATTACACGTCTTGCAGGTTCTGCATAGTGCGGGAAAGAAAGTGCAGGTGATGCACAGAATATTCGCTACCTTCGTACGGTGCTCCTAATGGGAGCGCATGCGTCGCGACAACCTGTCTCGTTCTCTAAAGTCTGTTGATATATGCCTTGTTCATTTATTCGTCCCTAACCTTGTTCCGCGTTTTGTCTTTTTCAAGTCGGCACGCCTCTCCTTTTTAGTGGCTGTGCTTATTAGGAGTCTTTGTGATCATTTACCTTTAGTATTCGCGCCGACTGGAGAGGCTCGTCAGGGACCGTTAGGGGTTTCCTTAAGGGAGTTTCTGAACCTTCAAATTCCTCACTGTGCGCTTTCCTTTAGACTACCTGGATAGCTTCTTCAGGAGACGGATGACTAAGATACTTAGCATTTGTCTCCTATACCACTCTATCGGCAGATGGAGTTTTGTAATAGCAGTGTTTTAAAGCATGTTAAGCGAATGCGCATTTCATGTCCGCTGCAAAAACTGTTTTTAAACTTTACATATCGGCACTGACCGTCAAGGCAAGGCTTCCAAGTAAGGGGATATTTGTGGCATAGCCAATGAATTCGCGCCCGTACAATACATAAGAGACCATCGACCATTGTTTCATTTTGTGCAGTGATGCAATATTCTTCTGGGGCATGTTACAACGAGGGGTTAAAAACAAGACTGAAATCATATCCTACAGTATATGTTTCTTCCTGTTGATAAAAACTGTGCTGTACCGTGTGATCTATTTATGTTGCTGGGACTGTTTAGTCTCTGTCAGAGGCGTATGAGGGACCGCCACGCCGAATCACCGCGGTCATTGAAGTCTTCCCAGAGCGTCGCGCTTTGGTGCGGGGAGTATATGCTGTTCTGGAAGAGCCGCCTAGCTAGTTCTCTTATCTAGAGGCATGTTTTTTTCCTCCGAGAAGTTTCATGCTCGGGAAGGTGGGGACATGCGGGGGTATAGCGGGCTCGTAATATGCAACCCGACGTTTTGTGGCATCAGTACATTCAGATTTTCCTTTCCTGGAGTTTTTCAATAAAAAAAATTATGGGCACTGCTTGGTTCTGTCGCGCAGTGGCCAGAGAAGCTGAGCTGTTCGCAGCACTGCGCATTCGAAACGCAGTATCTGCAATATTTATTTTATTTCTACAGCTTCTGACACTAGAAGAGGAAACGTTTTTTTTTTTCGCCATTGGAAGCCTTAGGGATAGCACACTACAAATTTGCTGGGGTTCTACCCGGCTGAAACTTGTTACGCTGAGCAAAACCAGCGGCGAGTCACGTGTTTAGTCACATGGAACAGCTGGCGAGACGAGCGGTAGGCGCGGCGGGGGCAAAGCGAGCGACGCAGCTGTGGCGAGTCACGTGGTGTGACGTCAGAGCCACAGCCCCGGCGAGCCTCATGTTTAGTGGTCAAATCTCGGAATCATTTGACCTTGAGGTTTGGCGTGGGAGAAGCAGAGCTTTCGCTATAAACGGTTGCGGGCGACGACATAAGAAGGCGCGGAATTTTGGGGGGGGGGGGGGGGGTGGCACGTACCTTGTGCTCCTTCTCAGGGTCGTCAATCGCGCCGGTGGTCAACCTCGGCGTTCCGGCAACCGTGGGTCTGCTCGCGATGCTGCTGCCTGCCGGAGAGGCACCGCCGCGTCGCTGCGAGATCGGGCATACGGCAAAACGAGAAGCCTTGAACGGGGACGCCCCAGTCGGCGATCGTAGCACCAGTCCAGAACGTCCTGCGCCGGTTCAGAAGTGAAGCAGAATAAAAAGGGCCAGCTGTGCTTCAACGTGGCTTGAACCTTGTTATACGAGCGAGAGCTCTTGTAGAGCCCGGCCTCCGCTGTTTCTAATCAAATGCCGAGGTTAAGGTCAAAGGTCAAGGTCAGGTACCGAATGGTTATAGTCATATGACCACGCCTTCACTCGTTGCCGCGGTGGCTGAGTGGTTATGGCGCTCGGCTGCTGGCCCGAAAGACGCGGCTTCGATCCCGGCCCCAGTGGTCGAATTTCGATGGAGGCAAAATTCTAGAGGCCCCTGCATGGTGCGATGTCAGTGCTCGCTAAACAACCCTAGTTGGTCGAAATATCTGGAGCCCTTCACAACGGCGTCTCGCATAGTCTGAGTCGCATTGGGGTTAAAATCCCCATAAACCATAAACGCCTTCACTCGCCCTGTCTCAATAAGAAAACGGTATCTGGAAATCTGTTTACCACGTATGCATAAGTGACTTGTCTCCAGCCACACTCATGTGATCTTCACCTGTATTTATGTGTCTTTTTGTGAAGTAAACAACGTACTTGATGTTTAGCGCTTTTCCTACGTACTTCTCTGTGTCCTCGTCTATAGCGCTAGTCTTTTCTAATTAATAATGTACAGCCAATTAGCCCAGCTTTCGTCCTTGACTTCATTCTATCATAGCTTGTGCCATACCACCACGCAGTTATGTTCGGGTTGACCTAGTGAGGCATTGAAGTTGATTGTCGATGTGGTGCCTACTGTCTCCAATCAAATATCAAAGCTCAATGGACAAGGTCAAACGTCAAGGTCAGGTACGTAATCATCATAGCCATGTGATCGCGTGGTCGTACTATCATAGCTTGGGCCATACCACCACGCTGTTAAGTTCGGTTCGACCTTGTGAGGCAGTGAAGGTTACTGTCTCATCCACATCAAATTTTTAAGTTGTACCACGAGGAGTCGAGCTCTCGTTCTAATATATTCGGTTATTAATGATTGTTTGTTCATTCGGTGTTTTCCTCTTAGCAGACGTGAACAGCCACGTGCGTGAACACAATGATGCGAGAGAAATTAGAAGGCCTCTCTCGCCACTGAAAAACATTTACAGCCCTCAAGCCACACATTTTTCACTGTTAGCATTAGATACGTTTAGCATACCGTGTACCATGACGTGTACCGTGTTAACGGTGCAGTTACTGGAGTACCAGGAGCCCGCGCGTCGTCAAAGCGCATGTGCAGATTTGCTTCAAGGGCAAAGGATGGCGCCAGTTAACCCAGCAGTTGCTCGTGGCATGCATCACCGGGACCATACAGCGCGGAGCGGTACATGAAAATTGAAAATTGACATGTGGTGAAAGGAAATGGCGCAGTGTCTGTTTCACATATCAGCTGACACCTGATTCGCGCCGCAAAGGAAGGGATAAAGGAGAGAGTGAAAGAAGAAAGGAAGGAAGAGGTGCCGTAGTGGACGGCTCCGGAATAATTTCGACCACCTGGGGATCTTTAACGTGCACTGACATCGCACAGCACATGGGTGTCTTTTGCGTTACGCCTCCATCTGAAACGCGGCCGCCGAAGTTGGGTTCGGAACCGGGTACTCCGATGGATGCATGAATACGGCTGAACCCTTTAAATCGGGCGGTGGCTCAAGCCGCCTAGCCATGTCTTGTGAAATTTTACTCCTGTCTTGCTTTTAGCCACCAATTGTATAAACTTCGCTTGGTTACTTCTACCCTCTTGAAATCTACTTTCACTTCACTGTCCTTAAACCTCAAAGCCTTGGGTAAAACAGCCCCGCTGCTTTTCACTGTAGGGTGAAGCCCTTTACAGAAAAGCATCAAGTGTTCAGCCGTTTTCTCCTCCTCTCCGCACCAAGGCACAACGTGTCTATCTCGTGGTACCTGACTCTATATGTCTTAGTCCGCAAAACTTCAGTCCTGGCCTCAAACGACAAAGAGCTTCCCCTACAATTATCATAGATACTTTCTTTGGCAATTTCCTGTTTAAAGGTCCGGTAAGTTCCCAGTGCCGATTTCGTCAGCATCCCTGTTTTCCACAGAGCTCTCTCTGTTTCTTTAACCTTTTTCTTAACCGATAATTGCTGATTTGTCCCCTTACTGCTGTCCAGATATTTGCTTGTAAATTTTCTAGCTCGCTTTCTCCATTTCGTGTCAACATTGCTTATATACAGGTATCTGAAAACTTTCCTAGCCAACTGCTTTTCCCCCATTTTTCTCAATCGTTCCTCAAATGCTATCTCACGGCTACCCTCTCTGCTCTCGAAAGACGCCCATCCCATATCACCCTGTACCCCCTGATTTGGTGTATTGCCATGTGCTCCCAAAGCTAACCTCCCTACTCCCCGTTGTTTAATTTCTAACCTTGCTTGAACATCTGGCCTCATGCACAGGAGATCATTATCGAAAGTCAGGCTAGGGACCATCACCCCTTTCCAGATCCCTCTTACCACTTCATACCTATTGTAATTCCACAGTGCCCTATTTTTCATGACAGCTGCATTCCTACTAGCTTTATCCATTACATATGTTTCATGCTCTGTCAGATACTCAGCACTGTTATTTATCCACACCCCAAGATACTTGTACTCATCCACTACCTCTATCATGAACTCCTGCATTCTATGGTCGCCGCCCTCTTCATTAAATATCATGACGGCAGATTTTTCCTTTCTATACTTGAAACCTAATCTATCTCCCTCTGTACCGCATATGTCTATCAACTTCTGCAAGTCTTCCTTGTTGTCAGCCATTAGCACTATATCATCCGCGTATATTGGTCCCGGTAATGACTGTTTAATTCATTCCCCTTGCTTGGAAAAAGAAAGGTTGAAGCCTAGTCCGCTCCCCACTAGCTTGGTCTCCAACCCTTGCAGGTACAACATGAACAAGAAAGGGGACAGAGGACATCCTTGTCTAAGCCCCCGCTGTATCTCTACAGGCCCTGATACATTTTTTTTCACATTTTATGAGCACTCTGTTACCTTTATATATATCTTTTAAAAGTTTAATTACTCCACCGTCCACATCCAATGATCCCAGTATGTCCAGCAAATACTCCTGAATAACGTTGACATAGGCTCCCCTAATATCCAGAAATGTTAGCCATAGGGGCCTGTTTTCCTTTTTTGCAATCTCCATACACTGCGTCAATGAAAATAGATTGTCCTCAAACCTCCTTTGTTTCCGGAACCCATTTTGTAGTTCCTCTAGCACCCCCTCGTTCTCCACCCAAGCCTGAAGTCCATCCTTTATAATCTGTATCACCACCCTGTAAACCACAGATGTCACTGTTATGGGACGATAGTTACTTACGTCTGCTTTGTCCTCCTTTCTCTTATATATCATGTTCATTCTACTTTTCGCCATTCATCGGGGACTTTCTCATCCACTATCATTTTGTTCACTACCTGTATTAATGTTTGCTTGGATTTTGGTCCTAGCTTCTTTATCAACATAATTGGGATACCATCTGGTCCTGTTGATGTGCCACTAGGCACCTTATTCTCTGCCCTTTCCCACTCTCCTTGCTCAAGTGAAGCTATTGGTGTAACCGGTCTATCCTTCTTCGATAAATTATGTACCACATTCCTTTCTGCAAATTTTTCTGTCATGTTTGTTCCTATGTGTTTTATTGATTCATCCCCTTTTAGTTGAATACCATCATCTGTAACAATAAACCTTTGTTCTAGCCTAGTCTTATTACTCATTGCATTTAGATGTTTCCTGAATTTTTGGGCTGCTTTTCTATCCTTTTTATTTACTTTTGACATCCCTTGGGCAACCTTTCTTCTAATTTTCTCATTAATCAAATAGGATGCTTTCCTTGTTCACTTCAAGAACGTATCCCATTTTCTGTCTACTTCAAATTTGGTTTCCCCCTCTTCTTGGAACATCTGAGCTCCCTGGACGCTTCCTGACGTCTCTCTATTGCCCTCTTGACCTCCTCATGCCACCAACTCTTGGGTTTGCGTCTTTTCCCTTTTAGCTTTACTTGCACCTTATCTAGCTCTAGCTCCAGTAATCGAGTTAATTTGGTATAAGTCGATTGTGTTTCACTATCCTCAAAAATTACTTTCTCGATTTGTTTGGCTGCTGCTTCCAATTGCTTTTCTGAGTAAAAATTCCCCTCTGATTGTTCATCTCGCTTCAGTCCTACATTGCTTTTTCTTCTGAAGCTCAACTTGATACGCTTGTGGTCAGTACCTAGACTTCTGGAACCATGTTCATCTATGCTCATTACACCTAATCTATTATACATCCTCTGTGACATTAGTGCATAATCTATCGTCGAGTGCAGACTCCCCGACTCCCATGTTATGAGCCCTTCACACTTCTCGGTAATGGTGCATACAACTAAATCATGCCTGTCACACATGTCCCTCAGCATGCTTCCTGTCGAATCTGTGTACCCATCCAGGTCTTCTATATGTGCATTCATGTCGCCTAATATAATTATCTCGCCCTGTCCTCCTAGCTCATCAATTTCGCTTGCAATACATTCTAACATTTTCCTGTTTTCCTCTTTGGCATTAGCTCCTGTCCACAGGTATACAAAGCCAAGGAGTGTTTGCTTGCCTGCCACGGTTCCTTTTTGGCCATTAATGTTCCTTGCATATCAGTTTAACCCTTTCAATGTTCATAATTTTACGAATAAATGCCCCAATTCCACCCCCCCCCCTTCTGCTGCCCTCTGTTATATTGCAATATTCCCATGCGTGTCTGGGTTACAGGGTGGTTGCTTCATGTCTCTAAGATGCGTTTCCACTAAACCATATACCATTGATTCCTCCTGCCTTAACTGTTCTTCTATTTCCTCCCATTTCAGTCTATTCATGCCAGCTTGCATGTTAATGAGACCTAGATCTGAATTGACTTGGCCCTGGCGCTTGCGTCTCTTTCTTCCCCTATGGTTCCATCGTCCCTTTGATCTTAATTCTTCCTTCTCTGCACTTGTTCCCTCAGAGCTCTGGGTCCCCCCAAAAAAGCTGTTGCCTGGCGACCTATCCTACTACCCACCCTCTTGCCAGTGGCACCACCGTAGTGAATGCCAAAACCCGACCGCGGCGGCTGCGTTTCGATGGAGGCGAAACGAAATAGGCGCTCGTGTGCTGTGCGAAGTCAGTGCACATTAAAGATCCCCAATTGGTCGAAATTATTCCGGAGCCCTCCACTAAGACGCCTCTTTCTTCCTTTTTTCTTTCACTCCCTCCTTTATCCCTTCTCTTACGGCGCGGTTCAGGTGTCCGCCGAGATGAGACAGATACTGCGCCATTTCCTTTCCCCAACGAGGAGTTTACAATTTACAATTACTTTTACTGTGCGATGTCAGTGCATTCTCCAACATAGAGTTTTTCAAACAGGGAGTTTACTAAACAGGGAGTTTCTATGACAAAGAGTTTCTCCACCACGGAGTTTCTTTAACAGGTAGCTTCTTCAACAGGGAGTTTCTCCAACAATGAGTTTCTCAAGATCACCAGGTGGTCGAAATATTCCAGAGCCCTCCTCTACGGCACCTCTTTCCTCCTTTCTTCTTTCACACCCACCTTCCTCCCTTCCCTTAACGACACCGTTCGGGTGTGCACCG
Source organism: Amblyomma americanum (assembly GCA_030143305.2). NCBI lineage: Eukaryota > Metazoa > Arthropoda > Arachnida > Ixodida > Ixodidae > Amblyomma > Amblyomma americanum. The sequence goes on along the minus strand of JARKHS020005036.1, from coordinate 24,537 downwards.
AGATATGTGAGATAGGTACTGCGTCACTTCCTTTCCTCAGAACCAATTTTCAATTACCGCTTTTCCAACGGCGGCTACTGTCGTTGCGTGAAAGGCAGTCGCGTGTTGTAGAAAAACCATCCACATTTTTCTTACCGCTTCCACGCGGGGAATAATGCCCCAGAAGGCGCTTGGGCGTCAGCGACTTTCCCAAAGCGGGCATTTCAGCTCTACTCCCAATGCTAGAGCTCGGTGACTTCAGTTTCCCATCGGTGGCATTGTCTTCCTTGCATAGCCTTTGTTGGCTAGCGGCACCGGAGTGCAGGGCCGCCACTCCGACTTAAAGTTTAAGTGTGTTCGCTTCGTCTTCGGTCGGTCTGTAATGCTGGAAGTAAGAGAAAACGAAACAAAACATAGAAAAACTTCGGCAGTCATGCAGCAGCACCTGTCAGCTACTTAGGTGTAGCATATAGTGTGCGGAAAACTAGTGTATGCTCGACGCACCTAAGCATGCAAGCGCTAGGCATAGCAGCGCTGACATTAGTGTGGTAACTAACAAACAATGAATAAGATAGGAAGCCGTAAATTTAAGCGTGTGGTACGTAAATGACTACGACAAAATTTTTAAGGACGATTGCGATATTTCGTAATGAGATATTTCAGTGCTGTTCTGTCTGCTTCAGCGCCGCGAATGGCAGCCTTCTCTCGGGGGTGGAGACGAGTCTTTGCTGCAAGGCGCCGCCTAGCCTCTACTTTGCAGCCGAGAAACCCTATGTCCTCTGGGCGACGGCGATTAGGTTGTGCTTTGGCGGTGCGAACTGCAGAGTCCTCTCTGTGGCGGCGCGCACTTCTGGATTCAGGCGTAGGCGGCGCTGAGCCTCTGCTTGCGCAGCTCGTTGAGCAGCAGCGGCAGACAAAGCATGCCCACCGGTTGCGCCGCTGTTCTAGAGAAAGACCTGGCTGAGACTATTTCGTATTGTATTGCTTAAGCAGACGGTTTGTGCAAGGAAGACAGCTCTGCGAGTGGCGCGGCAGACGTGAAGAATCTATCAGATGCGGAACTTTTCACACCATCGCCCGCCAACGGAGCGAAGCGTGGCGCGACTATGAGGAGGCAGTGCTCGGGTGCGCGCGGACGCGTGACGCCGCATAAAGACCTCCCCTGTACCCTAGCCTCCTTACCTACGCCCATGCAATGGGGATGGACGACGCGCGAACCTCTCTGACGCCATCTATGAGCGAGAGACGGTACTCTCATTTGCTCGGTTACACCGGCGGTGGCGATGCGGCTCAACCCCCGAACGGGAGCTTAAAATTTGGGCTCTAGTAATAATAATAATTTGGCCAAAATTATGACGGCAAGAGCAGAGGCCAAGTGCGCGCTTTTCCCCTGACTGAAGGCCATCTGACTCCAGGCATTCTCGTACACCAGGGACAAGTAACAGGGAAAGGGGGGCAAGTCGGTTTTTCGAACTAGAATACATTTCCTTCCTGCGTCCCTCTTTTTCTTTTTGCACTTTTATTATCCACACCATAGAGGTTCGCCGAGGTCGCCGACCTTCCGAGAGCAGGTATCCTAGAGGTGCAGGAATCTGGCCTCCCCACCTCCGAAGCCCGGGGCCCTCACCGCGATCTTTGTCGAACACACAAAACTAGTGTTGTAACTCGGCGTCGGGGTGGTTCAGCTAAACTGTGGCGTAAACTGCGGAAATGCCTAGGTGCATAGTATGACACGGTACTCTGCTAGCAGTCACTTCAATAACCTCACTTCTCTCCCTCAGCTACGTAAGCGCGAGTGCCCTTTTACAAATGAGTCACTAAAGACACGGAAAGGGCAGCCACAAATGGCAGGCGCGAGGGAAACTAAATGTCACAGCAGCCTAGCGTACCGACACAGACAGCAACGTCAGAGACTGCCCCCAAAGTTTGCTTTTGCATCTAAATTGAAAGCGCTTTCATGTTGCTCCAGAAAAGTTACGCAGAACTAAGCGGGCTACTTACCGGCTGCATGGCGTTGCTGTCATCAGGACTGGTCTTGCATTTGTTGACGGGTGTCCCGTTGAGTTGATCCTGAGCTTCTTCATGCGCTTCCTGATGGCGTCCTTCGTCTAACAACTCTCGTATTTCCGTTTTATCCCTGTCCAGCTTTTCATGTTCACCTAATTGGCGCTCTTGGTCTGCGGAACTTGATGCCGCGTCAGTCTTTGCGTCGGTGCGGTCACGAGGCACTTGAGGAGCAGATCCCGGCGACAACAGTACACTCTCGTGCTGTGCGTAGTTCAGCGAGCCTGCGGTCGGAGGTCGCTGCTCTTGGGCTAATTTGGATCCTCCCTCAGTCATCACCGAACTCGTGGCTGCTGCGGTTGATGTCCCACTTTTCGGCTTTGGGTTACTAGGTAGAGCTTTCTGTAACCAAGGAGAGCCAGCCCGTTTTGGTGTGCTCGTCGACTTCTCAGATTGCTTCGACTGGACGTCATTATCTTCGATGGCCCGCCCTGGATTTTCCTTGCGGGCTTGCTTGTTCGATCTCGAGGACTTATGCGGCCTGGCAGACTTCGCTTTCCGCGAAGGCTTTGTAGACTTCGGGGACGCAGTGTTGCTTTCCATGACGCTTCGGCGACTGACCACCTTCTTCTTCCTCCTTATATGTGTTTGCTTGTGTCTCCTCCTTTCGCCACGTGTTTTATCCGTCTTCGTGTATTTTGATAATAATAATAATAATTGGTTTTGGGGGGAAAGGAAATGGCGCAGTATCTGTCTCATATATCGTTGGACACCTGAACCGCGCCGTAAGGGAAGGGTAAAGGAGGGAGTGAAAGAAGAAAGGAAGAGAGAGGTGCCGTAGTGGAGGGCTCCGGAATAATTTCGACCACCTTGGGGTCTTTAACGTGCACTGACATCGCACAGCACACGGGCGCCTTGGCGTTTTTCCTCCATAAAAACGCAGCCGCCGCGGTCGGGTTCGAACCCGGGAATATTTTGATACGCGGTTTGCTTACTTGTGCATTATATCATAATTCGACGCTGGAGGCAAAGAAAACCAGCAAACCGCTGGCCACGCCAAGCGTTTCTCTTCAAATGTTGACTTCAATGGCAAGCATCAACGCCATGTGCTCATTGGGAGGTGCTGTCCGGCAGCGGCATCGCTATTGCATCCGACAGTGCAGTCAAAAACCATGGCGTCATTGATGCAGCAGTCTCTGCCCTGCAGCTTGGAATTCGTGGTCGCTGTGTAGAGTGCATGCAGACTCTTCTTGTTCAAGTACATAGGCACGTCCGGAAACAGAAGCTGGTAGAGAGAGGAGGTCTTGAATCGTTATTGTGTACATTGCATCACCATCATCAGCCTGACTACGCCCACAGCAAAGCAAAAGCCTCGAACATATCTCGAATTAACCCTTTCCTTTCCCAGCTGCGGGCACCGTATCAATGAAACCTTCTGAATATCAACCGTCCACCTAACTTTCTGCCACCCCCTCCTACGCTTGCCTTCTCTTAAAATCCACTCAGTTACCCTTAAGGACCAGCCGCTATCTTGCCTTTGCATTACATTCACTGCCCAAGCCCATTTCTTACTCTTGATTTCGAATAAGATGTCATTACAGTGCGTTTGTTCCCTCACCCACTCAGCCGTCTTGCTGACCCTTAACGTTACATCTATCATTTTCCTTTCCAAAGCTCGCTGCGTCGTCCTCAATTTCAATTTGTCTGAATTTGATAGCTTGTTCTGCAATAGCCACGAGTAGCCATGACTGTTATAGAAAACCAATCGGGTACGTTCTCGACAATGAATAGCAGGAACCTAAAGGCATTCTGAGAATAGATGTACAGCTATATAGATAGGCATACTATATGCTAAAACACTGCGCTCGTAAACAACTTTTCTTTCAAAAAGTGATTGTACATAATTTCTGGATATGCAAAATTCATTGTTATAGCAACAACCGTAACAACGCAACAAAGAAACAGGACTGGATGCAGCTCCTCGGTACCTCGCCATTCTGTTCGCTGTCGGAATTCTGGACAGGCTACGAACTCGTCTCTTCCTGTCTTTTGCTTGCAGTCTCATTATTGATCAATTTGGCGCCGACCCTTTCAGTCCATTCCCTCTCTTGTCCGCACGTAACGAATGAATTATAGTCGCAAACGGCTATTTAACATCATATGAGAAATAAGGCGTTGCAGCATGACATACTATCGGGGATCGTCCAAATTTTCGTGCACCAAATGGCCTAGCCTCATAGAGATCCGTCACTTGTGATTACCGATAGAGGCACGTCGTTTATGGCACAGCTTTCGAACGACGGACGCTTTCGAATTCTGTCACACGAGGCCACTCCATAACAAACTCAAACTCGCCCACAGAAAGACTGAAACAGCCATCGCCGACATGACGGAAATGTACTTGGACTCGCATCACAAAAGCTGGTACGAGATTCTGCCATGCGTCACAATATAAAAAATAATTTTTTTGCCGTTAAAAATTCAATGTTACTGCACCAAATGATCAATAATCAAAAGTTTATGCCCTTTTCCTCTACTTCTCTAAAGCTTCCACTCGTTGTTTGTCGCCATATTTCTTACTCCATGTGACAGTCTGCTTCTTCGTTTAGTAGCGCGCCAACTACAATGTCCGGACGTGCCAGAGAGCATTGTGGAATTTTTTTTAGCTTTCCTACTTAACATCGGTATTACTGGCTGTCTGAGAAGCTTGAAAAGATGTGAGGAAGGGCGTTACCATTTCTTCCTACTGCCATTATTTGAAGACTACGGGAGGGAAGTTCCTGTGGAAAAAATTATTCTGTCCCGTTTTAGCATTAGCTCTTTGTGCTTTTTGGACGACCGAAAATTGTCCCCCGACTGCTTTCGCTTTCCATTCGAAAAAGTTTTGAATGCATTCCATTTATTAATTTTGCTCTTGGTGGCCGTAGCTGGTACGATGGTGCACTTTGTAATTGTGCGCTCTTTTTAAATAAGATTTAAAGTAGCCAGTTCGCTTTTCTTCGAACTCCACCACTGACTCCAAGTACGGTTCTAAAACCACAGACAATTAGTGTAGCATAATGTTATATTGTAAAGCACCATCTGCTACGCAATCAAAATGCATCCGTAGTATATGACAAAAAGATCGAGTGCTGCTACACAGACGTTCTCCTGTCCTCACAACACAAAATATTGTAGCGAGAGCTACACTTGGCTTCCAGTCGAGCGTTTTGCTGCGGTCCGGAGATTCCAGTAATGCGCATGCGCGGCGGCCGGAAAGGAGCAGCAGGTGCGCCGCGCGTGACGTTAGAGCTTCGCCGGCGCCGTGGCCGCGCGCGGACTGCAGCGCCAGCGTTGCGCGTCATGTCACGAGAAAGAGCGGTTGTGCGCATGCGCGGCAACCAGAGGGGAGCAGCTGGCCGGACTTCGCCGCTGGGGCCGCGCATGACACACGTGAATGCCACGTGCTAGCTGTGCGCATAACTGCGCATGCACAGCTGCCTGTATAAAATACGGAGGTGGCACGACGGCCGTATCACAGCAGGTTCTCATGGGTGACGCGAAGGAGAGCCCGGCCGCGGTATCGTTAGGAGAAGATCAATTTCTCGCTACGTATACTCGCTGCGTAAGACAGCTGCGTTACACACCTTACTGCGTGTAAACGGCACTGTGTAACAGCAGAAACGAGCAAGAAATTCGCTGAGGTTTAACTCTTCTAAACCTAGCCAAACAGAACGAAAGCTCCACTACGCTTGGTTACGCTTAATTAGACGCTTGAGACGCCTTGCAGTCGTTGCAGACGCACTGTCTGCCGAGCTACCATCCATGGCGAAACTGCATGCGAGAGCGACGCCGCCTCCTGAAGCTAACGCCCAGTCACATGCATAATCACTTGACCACAACTGGCAAAGCGGAGGTCGGCGCACCGTGAGCGGAGCAGAGGAGCGGCGGCTGCGGCGAGTTACGTTGTCTGACGTCACAGCCACACCTCAGGCGCTCCTTTTGCTGAAGGTAAAACTACAACACCTGATGACCTTGGCGAAACGTGGCGTAGCGGAGCTCTCGCTCCAAAAGGCGGCAAGGAATCAGTCCCCAAGGGGACTACCTCTCTGACAGAACCATCTGTCTTTGCTGATAATAAATGCAGACTAATTAAGGTTAGCCTCATAGCAAATAATCGCGTATTGGGCAGCCGTTAGCCCGACCCGTGCAACTTACGGGAGTAACTCTTCTTCCAAAAAATTGCTTGCGGAGAATTGAATATTTCGTAGGGAGCCCAGGGCAATCAGCTAGACCATCACCACTTTTTGCAGCTTCCTGTTTATTACAGTGAAATATTATTGCGTTAAAATTTGCTATTTACACAGATTTTAAAAAGCGCCGTCAAAGACAGCTCCAATAAATAAACCAAAATAGCACTAGAAGCGAGCCAAGGCTGAATACACTACCGAGAAGGAGGGCCACTCCAGTTTAAAGTCTGCCTGCTCGAAGGCTTCTTTGATATGAATAATTATTTGGCAGAAATAGAATTTCTGCAATACCATAGATTCAGAATTCGGGCCCAGGATTCCATTTTCGCCTAACATGTGCAACCCAATCACAGAAAGAAAAAAACACATGAATTCGTTCCTCAAAATATTTCAAAGGAGGCAGTATCGCTTATTATGGAAAATCAAATTAATTCGCTTCTCCGAGGTCCACGGCTAGACATCACAGAACAGAACTGCACCTTTACAGTTAATGAAGCATTTGTAAATCACATATGCAACGGTTCAAAAAAAGCAATTAACGCGCGGTACAAAAATGGATAATGAACATTCTGCCTCCCGCTTTTCTTAAACAATGCGACTCAGCCGTCTTCATCATCATCAGCCTGACTACACCCACTGCCGGGCAAAGGCCTCTCCCATGTCTTTCCAATTAACCATGTCCTTTGCCAGCTGCGGCCATCGTATGCCCGCAAACTTATTAATCTCATTCCCAAACCTAACTTTCCGCCGCCTCCTGCTACGCCTACCTTCTGTTGCGCTCCGCTCCGTTACCCTTAAGAACCAGCGGTTACTTTGCCTTCGCAATAAATGCACTGCCCAAGCCCAGTTCTTCCTCTTGATCGCGACTTTGATGTCATTAACCAACCTTTGTTCCCAAAGCAATTGTGCCCGCTCCCAAGCTGCTAGCGCACCATCGCCATAGACAACAGCAACACATAAAGAAGGAAGGAAGGAAGGCCTCAGATGTTGCTGGCACATACCCACTACGGGGGAGTGGCCAAGACACAGGCGGTTAATTGCTGGATCCAGGAAAGTTTTGACGGGAAAAGGAGTGGTAATAGGATGTAGTCTGATAGAATGGAAGACGAAAGGACAGGGGTCTTGTTAACTTGGAGACCGAAGACGGGACAATGGCTTAATATGCATAATAGTATACAATGCCTGTAATGTTTCAATGTCGTACTGACTGAGAGCGGGAAGAAGAAATTAGAATGAGAGGCGCTGCGTTTCTTGAAGAAAATTTTGCACAGCAGAGCGCACACTCCTCTCGCTTCGTCCAAGCAAAGAAGCGCCAGTGGAATGAACAACCACGGAGGACACAGGAAAGCCCAGTTGATTAAATGGAATTTGCAAAAGGCGCTTCCTGAAATGAGAGAAGCGGTGGCAGAACAGCAGGAAGTGATCTATTGTCTCAGGTTCGGCACAAAAAGGGCGCAGTGGGGAAGCCGCCAGGCCAGATCTGTGTAGGTAGAAATTTAGAAGGGGAACCCGGCAACGCAATCGCGTGAAAGAGACCTCTAGTCTGCGTGAGCGCCAGTCTTTGCTACTCTAAGGATACAGAAGATGCTGATATTCAGGAGATGATGTAAGAGCCGAGGCAGCAAATTCCTGAAATATTGTGTAGCTCCGAAACATCAGCGCAGCTGTATATGCACACGTTGGCAGGGCAGCCACAATTGCGTCGCAGAGAGAGGCTCTTGCTAAGGAATCTGCAACCCCATTTAAGTGAAAACCCATGTGACCTGGTACCCAAAGCAACCTTACCGAATTTAGATAAAGCAAAATCAGGAACTTAAAGAGGCGTAATGCCCGAGAATCAGTGGATGAGGATAAGGAAGAGCAAATGGACAAAGAGTCTGTCATAACCACGACCTGGGAAACGGTAGTATCTAATTTTCGTAAGGCTAAGATTACTGCTAATAATTCAGCCAGAAAAATGGGAGTGAAGTCAGCAAGCCGGAGAGAAAAAGACCAATCCAGTGAATGCAAAAAAATTCCCGCACCTGCCTTCTCGCGATCCTGCGAGGCGTCGGTAGCAGTAAGACAATGAGAGGGAAAGGACCTTAGGTGGTCCTGCAACAGACCCTGAAGAAGCAGGAAGGGCTGCAACTTTGCGTTCGATGGCAAAATGTCATAGAATTCAATCTGGACAGATGATGAGTTGTTATACAATTGGCGGACATCTGTGAAATTAATATTTATGGGATCAAGGATGGACTGCACGTTACATACCTGCGGGGTATGAAAACGAGACCAGGCAGCACTAGAAAAGGCGGAAGGTTGACTAAGAAATATTATACTGGAAGCGTGAAGAGGTGAGTCGCACAATTTTAAAAATGTTTGAACTGTTAAAAGGTCGAAACCTAGCTAATAACGATGGCATTCGCGCCATACGATAAACTAACGTCTGTTAGTCGACCATGTGCAAGCTTTTCATCATCCACTGCTCGTTTGCGCCCCTACGTTGGGTTGTGTGAATGGGGTGCTCGAGGCACGGCTTATGAAGAGTGCGGGTGACGGCGCGTTCGGCGTCGGTGGTGCGTCGATGTATGCAAGCGCGAGGAAATGGTCAGTCAACGTGCGTGTTTGGCAAATGGCGTGACTGTGAGTGCGATCCTGAGTCCGATGTATCACCGTTTAAGTGCAACTTCATTAAATCATTTTCTTCTCCTCATCAACCTGCGTCTCATCCAGTGGCATTAGGTCACTGTGCGTGCATATTACAGGTGGAAGCCTCGTGTGAGCCAGTTTTTCGTTTCTCGAGGCTTAAAAAATAAACGAGATAAAAGGAAGATATCGCTATCTGGTGTTTTGTCTTCAAATAAACTCGAAGAGGAAACCGAGTTAAGTTTCAGGGCGATCCTTCGAGGTTGAGCACATGACAGGAGAATAAATGCCACTTAGCAGGCACACTCCAGTGATGAATAAGACATTTCCAAAACCCCTCAAGACGAAAGCGTTAAACACTTTTATGTTGCCCGTACTTACCTGTTAAGCGGAAACCTTGCCTATAATTACGGAATGCCTTGTAATTAGGTTGCGGACAGCACAGCGGACTAAAGAAATAACGTTATAGATGCAACGTTAAGACGCAGGAAGAGACGATAATTGGCCAGAGAACAAACTTGACTAAATTACAGCGTATCTGAAATCATGAACAAACGTAATTGCAAGCAGATGTGATGTGAAGGCAGACAACCGATGGTCATAAGTGGTGTCAATGGAGCGTGGGAGGAAGCAAGCGGACAGGTGGCAGAAAATCTGATGGGCAGATGAGATTAAGCAGGTTCCGCAGATAAGGTGGCCAAACCTGTCAAAGGACACGATTAGTTTGAGGGATATGGAAAAAGCCGATGTCCTTAACTGGGATTAGTCAGGCTTATTTACTAGAGTGTGATGAATAGAGATAATATAGAGAAGGTGGCCTCAAATGGGACTCTAAGAGAAGCCTGTGCCATTCAAGATAACTGCAGAGGTTAGAAGGCCTGTTGTAATGCTTTCCGTGTCACTGCACGAAATAATTGTGACGCTTCAAAAATGCAACAGCTTAAAAATGACGTCAGCAACACTTCCACACACTTCTAAAAAAATCCGTCTCCGTCGTATGATGAGTGGCCATCTGCATATATGAACTGCTAAGTGACGAAGTAGTTTTGGAATATCTTGCAGATTGGTTGGACATAACCATGAATTATTCCAAAGTGACTTTAGCGTAAGTCTGCGATAACTGCAAGACACAACGTTCACTGTTGCCATGCATCTAAAAAATGACGAATCATAAATTGGCATGTTTCGGAAATATCGAATATAGAACACAATATCCCAGCGAAGACGGAAACACGAGACAAAAGCTGCTTAATTCTCTACATCTATATTTTAAATTTGTGCAGTATATAAGTATCTATATAATGTAAAGACACAAAGACCAGCGACAAAGCAACAGAAAATGGTCTATGGTTTCGTGCTCACTACAGGATACGCAGACGGGATCAAGCGCCAACCCAGACCTGCGCAAATAAAAATTTAAGGGTGGGTTCCGGCGGCGGAGTCTTGATAGAGATTCCTCAAGCTGTTGTGAATGGCAGGATTGCCTGCTCCACGAATACTTCAGGTGCAGGTAATCATCAGATTTTAAAAGGGATCCAGTTGTCATTCTTAACAAATTCTGTCCTTGAAACCTCGCTGCTGTGATGTATGCTGTAGCTGGAACGACAGGTAGCACGGGGCCATTCAGGGACGCCTTTGTCAGGCAGTCCGCAACTTCATTAGCAATCACACAGCTATGGCCTGGTACCCGTATCATGAGAACAAGGCTCAAATGCGGAGGCAGTAATGAATGGAATGTGCTGAGTGTTGGCGAATCTACAGCCGAAGCAAGGGACGAACAAAAAGAAAGAGAGTCTCTAATGACAGCCACTGAAAAAAAAGCTGGCTCTAGTTTTCGAACAGCAAGCACCACGGCCAGAAACTCCGCTTGGAAAATTGGGGTGTAGTCAGGAAGCCGCACAGAAAAAAAAAACAATCTATAAACGGGCAATGTATTCCCGCTCCTGCTTTTTCGTGACATTTGTGAGGCTTCAGTAGCTATCGTTAATCTAATAGGTAACCTTTCTAAAAGGTCTTCTAATAAAAGTTTTGAAATGCGGTGTGGTAAATGCTTAGCGCTTTTCGGGAAAATGTCATCAAAATAATTTCTACAGAGGACCCAGTGTTTTTGTCGGACGGATATTATACAACAGAACATTTTTAAAGGATCAAGCAAATATTGTACCATAACTACCTGCGAGGTATGAAATATATGCCAGTGGACTCCAAACAAGGAAGTCGGCAGGCAACAAAAAACAGACAAGGAGCGGTGCAAATCTGATTCATATATCCTTAGGTACGTCTGAGAAGTTAGGAATTTAAATCTAGATAAGAAAGAACGAATACTGGCTTCAAGATAAAGCACGTCATTGGCCACAAATTTGGGGAGGCCGAGGCACAACCAAAGCGCCTACCGGTCCAAAAGAACGATAGGGCAAATTTTGTAAGCGGCCGTACCAGAAAACAGCAAAGATCCAAATTCTAAAATTGGTCGGACATACAAAACATATATAAGCAAAAGTGCATCTCTCTGCATTCCAGACCGGGGATTACTTAATCTACGCAACATGCCCACAGCACGAGCCCCGTTCGCTGCAACATTGTCAATGTGAGAGCGCCATCTTAGGCTGCATCATATATAACACCAAGATATCTTAATGGTTTAACTTGAGGAATATGTTCTCGCTGGTAAATGAGAGACAGATTAACAGGATCTTTCATTTGAAAAACAACTACAGCGCACTTGTTTAGATTTAAGGTGAGACGTAAGTCACACAACCAACTTTCAAGCAAATTCCGGTACGATTGCAGGCGCACACAGAGAGATTGAATGTCAGCGGCAGCAGTGAAAAATGCAATGCCGTTCGCATACACGTACGTGCGATTGTGTTGATGGCTGGGAATAGTGCTCATTAGAATATTAAAGAGCACAGGCGTCAGAACTTCCCCTTGTGGAATTCCTCCAGATTGTTTGTATCTTCTAGAATTGACACCATTTAGTAAACAAAAATGTCTGTTTTCAAGGAACGCAGATATCCAAGCAAGTAAGTAATTCGGAAACTGCGGAGTATGTTATCTTTGCAATTATATGTAGTGTTCTACGCCATCATAAACTTTGGCTACAGCCAATGTCAACAACGCAGCATGCATTTTTTGGTGCCGCGCAAGAATACAACTCTCAAGATTGATGTGAGCATACCATATGGAACATTTTTGACAGAAAACAATTTGCCAGTGACTAAGGATATCATTGCGGTCCACAAACTCCGGAACACACAGGAATATGACCATTTCATATAACTTAACACACATTTGGTGTCAATGAAATGGGTCTAATATCATCTAGAGAATAGCCACCACCACTGTTTTTAGGTAAAGGGATCACATTGGCGATTTTCCACTCTGGAGGAATCCATGCATGTTTTGGTGAAAGTTTAACCAGCTGAAATAAGGAGGTAGGCGACACCTCAAAAGAGGATCCTTAACATTTGTGATGTTACCGTATCAGGGCCAGGAGCACCAGATGGTGACCTTAACACTCTCGGGGAAAGCTGGGGAAGGGTAATAGAGGGGGCATGCTGTATTTGGTCCACTGACGCCACAAATAATAATAATAATAATTGGTTTTTGGTGGAAAGGAAATGGCGCAGTATCTGTCCCATATATCGTTGGACACCTAACAAACGCAGAGCGCAAATGAAGTACAGACGACAAACGCTGCTATATTTATTTGGCAATTGTCTCAACTTTTTCTACTTCTCCTTCCGGGGTCGAAACACATGAGGGTGAAGTTTCTGAAACCGGAATCTTTTTCCGCAAACTTAAGAATCCAAAAACTCCGCGACGATTTCCTGATTTTTTTAGGAAATAAAAATGCTCGGATTCGTAATTTTCTGTTGCTTGTGAGATTTTGCGTTTAAAAGTAGCCGCAATTAACTTATAAATATGCCATTTTTTAGCACTGATTGTGTAGGAACTTCTTCCATGCACCCTTTCTGCATCTCTAACCCCGGGAGCAATCTGCATTCCACCATCTAGCTGAAGTGTTCCCTCTTCATGTGGGTACCAAAACCCCGGACCTCTTTCTGCATTCCTCAATGGCCAAGCATATGTCTTTTGCTGTATGGTCTTCAGCAGAATTAGCCGCTAAAGCAAGAGTGGAGCGCAAAGTGGACTGAAAGTGGGCATAATTATATATATATATATATATATATATATATATATATATATATATATATATATATATATATATATATATATATATATATATTCTGTTATATTGATCAAGAGTAAGTGAGCGCCAAACTGAACTTCGTCAGCTTCGTCTTCCGCCTGATTTGTCTCCTTCGTCGGCACTTGCCGCTGGGGCATCAAAACCCAATTGTCTGTCTTACAATATACGTGTGCGTGTGTCTGTCTGTGTGTATGCGCGTTATATAATTATATACAGTTATAAGTATAAACTTTATTTAATATTTAGGTCGGAATATCTCCGTTCCCACTTTTTTGACAAAGAGAGTGACGTTGTCGGCGCCCAAGAAAAAATGTCTGGTGATCATTCGATTACAAGTGCAGAGTGAACTATGAGCGACCTGATGTACTGTTCCCGCTACGTCTCAGCTAAGCTTTTGCGCTTGGTATCCATAACATGATAAGCGACGAGTGAATACTTGCTTAATATTTAACCAGTCCTCGCGCTTGATGTCACTTTGGTTGTCATTGCACGTGACAGTGAGAGATCTGCTGTGTGAGAGAACATTCCTTTAGCAAACCTGTTCCCCTTGTCATACCATCTTTCGATGAGATTACATATAGGATACGTACGGCGTGTGCCATGATCTGGCAGCAACATAATTTCATCGGGATGAAAACTGTTCAGCTCTTTTTGTAAACTAGCACTGCCCTGTTCGCGGGCGGACCTTTCCCACCAAATCAGCTTGTTCCTTCGGCGCCAGTTGTAAGGCACAGACTTTGCATTCTTGCTAAAGTCTGTAGCTGTGACTTCATTGGACCCAAACAGAGTAGGTTAGCTAATATACATACACGATGTACTCTTTGTGCGGTACGTAAATGCAATTTTTTTCAACATTCTTTCCTCCATGGTGCGGTTGTTATATCCCCGGAATGTCTGAGTTGGAGTGCTCTTCATTTTCCCTAATCCTGCAGCTCTCCCTCTTGATGATAGTCTCTTGGATTTGTTAGAGCCACCGTAATTTAGATCACACGAGTGCATTTGCAAGTGGTGGTACTTATTACTAGCAAAAAGTAGCAATAGGAAAAATGGACGTCATCATCACTGACAGCAGACAGACACTAAGGTTATCAACGCTGCCGGTCATGTAGGCCGCATGTCTAAGAGCTTTCCCGCCTCGGGGGCCTAATCAGCCTGTTACAAAAGCCGAGCTTGAAAGCACTGTTCCATGCTGCGCAGCACTATCTCCCACAGCTCCTAGGTTGCGATTATAAAGGGGAATGCATGCACGTCGGCTACTGCGTAGGATAAATTATTCCGCAGGCCTCAACTGCGGCACCTCTTTCTTCTTTTCTTCTTACACTCCATCCGTTGTCCCTTCCCTTACGGCGCTGCTCAGCTGTGCGCCGAGTTGTGAGACAGATACAGGGCCATTTCCGTTCCCCAACAACCAATTTTCATTCATTATTTCAGTGGACGCCTCAATCGCGCTTTCAGCTACATAGATGTGATGAGAAAGAGATGGCAGTGTGGTGGTGCTGGTGGAAAATATTTATGGGCAGATACATTTACAGAAGGTTATGCATGAGCTGAACTATGAACTAGAGGGGGCCAGCCCTTTCAAGTACTAGGTGGAGACCCCTAGTTCGAGACCCCAGGGGCGTCAGGCGCTGCGCGGGCTCGCCCGACCAAGGCCCGTTGGGCCTGCAGGTCAGAGCCGCCGAGCAGGGTCCCCTACCGGTCCTCCCTTGTTGCGTTGGGGTGAGGGGGAAAGCAGGATTGCAGCGGCAGGCCCACACCATGCGGTAGTTGCCCAAAGCCTTCTTCGCAAAGTGCGGACAGCTAACCGAGAAAGAAGGGTAGAAGTATTTGAAAGCTGCCGGGCAAAGAAAAGTATTAGTATACAGGCGGAGCAGGAGCTGGTCCTCCGTCTTTGAGAGGTCTTTATACGGGCGGGGATAAAGGCCATGGCCAGATTGATAAAGTAAAACGTATTTCAACGAGTAAAATGGAGTGAATTCGAGTACCTGATCCTGGAGGTCGGAGAGGACTGCCCAGTGAGAGAGCGCGCGGACGGCGGCGTCAGCTGCCTCATTTACCTCAAGGCCCATGTGAGCAGGAGCCCGAACGATATTCCGGTGACCGGGGTCCCCCGTGTAGACGCTGTTTAGGAGTAGGCGGTAGGCTAGGTACGATACCCAGACCTGCTTGACGTGCCTACAGGCTCTTCGCGAGTAGGAAATAATTGTTTTGGAAGTGGGATGACATGCTGCCAACGCAATGGCGACCTTCCCCGCCTGTGTTATGTTACGAGCTGAGAAAGTAAGGCCGTTCACTGTTTTGGATTGGCGGACGACTGCGGCCGTGTACCATCACTCATGGGGTGAAGGGGGTAAGAGGCATCTACATAGAATACGCCGCGTTTCTATCCATTTTGGCGGGCCAGGGCTTGCGTCCGCGCCAGGCTCAGGTCATTATGGTCCTCACAGTTCATGTTCGTGGGAAGAGGGCGCCCATGGAGGGCACATCTCCACAAGGATGGAATACGTACGTGCTCTTCCATGAGGGCGGTGTGTTGGATATGTATTCGGGCAGGGAGGCGGCGACCCAACGATGTCTTCGAGAGATGTATATTGGTTGGACAAGTGAGCTTACTGGAACTTCCGAATAATGTTCATGCCCTGCAAAAGGAGAGTTGGTTGTAGGTGTTCGCGGGGTGGTCCAGAGCCCGCTTAATATTTTTCGAAGGATGACATCGAGTGTAGGTACGGAGTGGAATATAGAATTCGGCTGGTTACAAATGCATGCGCCAGCCGCAAGGGGTCCTTGCATCGTAACACCACCCGCTTGTTAGAAACGCTGTGGACCATACGGACCGCCTGGTCCGCATGGTCCACGCCGCTGGTAACTACGTAGTTTGGCCAATGTTTCCGATCGTCTGTGTTGATGTATAAATAGCCCAGTGCCCCGATTTCGATACGTTTAGGGATTAGACCTGTTTCAAGAGGCAATGCAATTTTGGTTGGACACTTAAGGGAGTGGCGTATGTGCACAAGTTCAGATTTTTGGGGACAGCATTCGAGGCCGCAGCGGCATGCATAACGGTCCGATATGGCTGGCGCCTCCTGCACGTTGGCTTCAATGTCTCCGAGGGAGCCCTGCTTGGCCCACAGGTTGATGTCATCGGCATACAGAGCATGCTGCACACTGGCGACTGCGCTCAGCTGGGGCGGTAGGTATATCATAGCCAGATAGAATAACAGGGAAGAGAGCACTGCGCCCCGCGGTCTGTGGTGAACCCCACGGGTCCTAAATGAAAAGGACCATGTTCTTTATCCTGGATTCCAATGTAAGGCTGTCTATCGGCCAGAAATTGTCGCATGTATTGAAATTGGTTTTTGGGAAACAAAATTGGCACAGGATCGGTCTAACATATCGGCGGAGACCTGAACCGCGCCGTGAGCGAAGAGATAAAGGAGATACTGAAATAAGAACAGAAGAAAGAGGTGCCGTAGTGGAGGGCTCCATACAAATTTCGGGCCAGATATATTTCAGGATAACCTCTCTGCCTTTAAAGTCAATAAACCCCCTCTTTCTCGACCACCTGGGGATCTTTAACAACCACTGACATCGCACAGCACTCCGGCGCCTATGCGTTTAGCCTCCACCTAAACGCTGCCGCCGTGGTCGGGTTCGAACCCGGGGAACTGCGGATCAGAAGCGTACCTTGAAGCAAGAATTGGTTTCAGGTTACATCGTTCACAAATACCTATTTAGAGGCGCTTTATGCCCACTAGTGTAAAATCTCAACGAGTAGATTAATTTCTTCTGCTAGTTTGGTGCATGCGTAAAAAATTCTTACTTTTTTGTAATTTAGCATCCTGTATGTCCCACACAGGATACTTTTTTAAAACTAACGAACAGAGTAAGTGTGCCCAAATATGGGTGCAGATTGTGAGATCCATGGGCAATGACTCATATCCGTAAATTAAAAAGAGCACCGGCAAGATCATGGTTTGTTTTCAGTAACTGAGCGAAGTATTTATTCTGTAACTGCAAAAGACAGTCTCGGCTGTGAAAAACGAAGAAAATTCATTCTTTTGAAATCAATCCACAATATGTTTCATTCTAAAACAGGTTCATGAAATCCAGGGCTCGACGGAAACCCGTCTGGTCGGGTATGTTCATGGCGGAAAATACGAGAGTACGTGAACAAGATGACGAGCATGCTGGAAGATGAGAGAGCCTACATGCCACTTAATCGGGACCCCACTTCAAAGGTGCAAAGGGACTTGCAGAAACTTTTGGCTGATGTCTTCTCCTTTGTCCCGCCACAATACAAGTCTCTCTACTACTTCCTCCTCTGCCACAATGTATCCGCTCCCGCTCTGTATGGACTGCAAAAGATCCACAAAGAAGGCAACCCAATGCGCCCAATCGTCGATTTCACCCGCTCCCCGCTTCACAAGCTGTCGAACTATTTGCATCGTGTTATCTCCCCTTTGGTTGGTAAAAGCGAAACGCACGTGCACAACTCACACGACTTCATTGAAAAGGTTCGCAACATGGTTGTAGAGGACGACGAAATTTTGGTGTCATTTGACGTGAAGTCACTGTTTACGAGCGTGCCCACTGACCTGGCCGTGAAGGTTTGCACAGATGCGCTCCAGGCGGATGCAACCCTGCCGGAGAGAACACCCATTGAAGTTCCAGACCTCAGCAGACTTCTTCAGTTCTGCTTGTGAAACACCTATTTCACGTTCCAGGAGAGCATATATAAACAGGTTCATGGTACGGCTATGGGAGCATCAATTTCTGTGACCGCTGCGAACTTGACAATGGAGTCACTGGAGTCCCACGCCCTTTCATGCTTCACGCCGCGCCCTAAAGCCTTTCTTCTTTATGTGGACGACTGTTTCTGCATAATCAAGAAATCGGCTGTGAGTACATTCCTTTTGCACCTGAACAGCATGGAATCGGCCATACAGTTTACCACGGAAGAGGAAGTAGATGGCCGTCTGCCTTTTTTGGACGTTCTGGTGAAACGCGACGGCCCTGGAATATCATTCAGTGTATTCAGGAAGGACACGCACACTGGCATGTACCTCAACTTCAGTTCCGTACACCCGCCCTGTCACAAGAAGTCCGTCGTTGCCTCGCTTGTCCGCCGATCGGAGAACCTCTGCTCTACGCTGGAAGAGAAAAAGACAGATCTGGACACCGTTCTCCGCGACCTGATGGCTTCGGGCTATCCCAGTTCTTTTATACGGAAATCCGAGAATCGCCTAGCTCGCCCGCCGCCACAGCAACCCCAGTGAGAGAAGAAGAAAAGGATTCCGATACCCTACGTCCCCGGAGTAAGTGAAAGTTTATCCCGCATATTCCAGTCGTACGAAGTCGACGTCGCACATGTACCCACGCAGAAGCTGCGACACGCGTTGGTTACAGTGAAGGACAAGATAAAGAAGGAGAAGTTCCCGGGCATCGTGTATAGGGTTCCCTGCGCTGATTACGAGCATGTCTATATCGGTGAAACAGGTGATTTTCGAAAAAGATTGCAGCAGCACCGCAATGATGTCAAGAACAAGCGCGTGGCAACAAACGCACTGGCTGATCATGCTATCTCCGAGGGCCATGACATCGCCTGGGACGGCTCGAAGATAATCGGAAAAGAAAAGAGCAAGACGACAAGGCTTTACCTAGAATCTTTTTATATTCAGACGACGGCAAACACGCTTAATCGCAACGAAGGCAATCTACCCCCGATATACTCCCGCTGCTTGCGTCATACCATGAAACCTATATAACTTACCTTCACTCCTGTCTTTCTTTCATTGTGAACAAGGCCCCCGTAAGCCGGGGCCGAAACGTCATCTTTTTAACGATTGGTCGGCGCTTGAAGATTTTCCGCCATAAAACAGGTTCACAACACCGTCGATACATGCTGAGTCCGGAATTCATTTCGTCAGGTCTGGATCACATAAACAAGCTCAAAGATACATAGCGTAAAACAGATCTATTTTTTAAAGCAAGATTTATTGCCCCAGTGCATCATTGATGGGCGAAGGTTTATGAAAGATGTAGTAATGATTAAATTAATGAAAAAATGGCTAGCTGATTTGATGAAGTCCAGTAGGGAGCGATGGTATGGTCCCTGCGCCCAGGCAGTATATGAAGTAGGGTTGCTTGGTGAAAGACCCGCTACCTACAGGTGCCGGATCTTTGTAGGCTTGTGAGCTGGGTTGTGTCACAGTAAGTGATGATTGTCGATTTCAATCGCCTCGTGTTTACATATCGAACACCCAGACATGGAAAGAAATCTCGGTACTCTAGGCCACTTCCGAATGACGCCAGGTGTGAGGGCAAACCCGACTTGGATCCTCCTAATGGCAACAGATCTGTTGGAAATGATATTTTCTCCCAACTATCAGGGAATGGAATTGTCTTGATTGTGGTGTTGCATTTGTATCGAAAGATTCATTTGTTAACTAAGGCGAAATGATATTCTGGCCATTTTCTGATTGTTCTGTAAACCAACTGCGCTTTGTTTTTGCTTTGGATTACCTCTAACCCCCCCGCCCCCCGTCACTCTAGATTAAAGCGGTACTGACGCCTTAGGCAACGCTGAATGCCGTGCCCGTGGGTTTGACGTGTATTATTTTTGTATGACGTATATTACTTTCGGTATGACTCTTGTGAAGTTTAATAAATGTTTTTATATCGAAAGGAATAGGATTTGTATAGGAGCTAGTGTAGCGCCGGTGCTTTGTAATATTTTCCTCGCTAAGTTTCACCGCTCGCTTTTAAGAGTTTTAAACAACGCTTGTGTTGTGCGAAATGTAAGATATAGGGATGAATTTTTAGTGCTCTTCAAAAGCTGACCTAACGACTCCTACCGACTGGTAGTAGAACACATCATGAACCCCTTTATGCAGTGTTCACTTTATTTACAATTCACTCGCGAACTAGCTACCCAAAACTCCATTCGTTTTTGAATTGCTACAAACCTTCTCAGGAGAAAGCCATGTGTGTGCACCTAGAACTGAAACAGGACTCTTGCCGTACGACTCTAACCTCTCTAAATTACTCAAGCGAGGTATTGGTAAGGCTTTTTTAAAATGCTGTAAAAAAGACGTTGCTGCCGCACTCTCAGCTAGTGTCACGAGTCATGACGCAGGCCAATTCCCTTTCTGGTGCGGGCTTCCCAACAGAAATGGTGAGAAGAGTGGCCGAGACTGTGTTGAAGGAATTGAATGGCTGGGCCAATAAAGATAAGAATGCTACTGCGGAAGGAAGGAAGAGTGTTCAGGTGGTGCTGTATCTGCTCAAAGTGGCGCACAATGTAATAAAATGTCGCCGAGCTCCAAGGCGTTAACGAGTTTTTTGTAGCGAAGGCTACACTGGCCACGAACTCGCAGGTTCGCCGTCCCACAATGGTCGCACTGAACCACGTGACCAACCACGTGACTGGTCACGTAGCCAACCGCGTGAAGAACCGCGTGACCAGCCACGGCGCTGCCAACTGCTTCGCACCAAGCGACTGATCAGGTGACCAACCCCGTGGTCTGTGGCGGGAGCCACTGAAATCCACGCACACTTACTGAGTAAAAAAAAAACCAGTGTCGGGGCTGAGAATCGAACCAGGGCCTTTGGCGTTTGAGGCGAAGACGCTTACACTCTGCCACGACGGCTCTTTTCTTCTTTATTGCATGGAAATAGTGCCGAGAAGAAAAGTCTAAGAATGCTTACGCTACAAAACACCAGGCCACGGGTGTTGATACATGGGTTTCAAATATATAGTAACTCTTCCGAACCAGGTGTCGCAACGCTTTCGCTACGTATGTCCTGGCCTAACACAGCTAGGTCATAATCAGTTTTTTCTGCCCCTGTTCAGCTTTCAGGTCTCTGCGCACGAATATAGCCTAATGATAATAAGAATCACTGCAACATTAAGCATAGAACAATGTTTGCTAGGTCCAAAAAAAGTCATATACAAGATCCCGCTGACGTGTGGAAAGTGTTATATAGGACAAACTGGTGATTTTATTAATGAAAGGCTGCGCAAGTACCGAACAAAAATTGGTAGCGGTGAAGATGGCAATCTTGCTATGCATTGTAGCAGATGTCCAGGGAAGTGTTCTTCTCTTTTAAATCAAGTAACCACTTTGGGCCAAGCAAAAACAAGAAAGGCACGTGAAATTTTCCAGGCCTATCAGAGAGATATACATGGTGATGCTTGCGTTAGTTCCCCGTCGATTGGGCTGAAAACGAAAGAGATTGACTTCTTGGGTAATTAAACGTAGGATGTTTGTTTTGGCTTGGCGCATGCGTGACGGTTACTCTACGGAATGTGCACAATAAAGATGTCAGTTGTTAGTCCAGCCTTGTCCTGTGTAGGTTCTCCTATTGTCCCTCTGCTTTTTTCGGGAGGTAAAAAACATTCTATTCGCCGTTTCCGCTTCCCCACACCGACCTCGACCGAGCGCAAGCCACCCTGCTGCGCAGATTGCAGACGCACTCAATTCCTAGCCACTCCAGGCTGTCATTAATCACCAACGGGGAATACGACCCCACAAGCCAAAATTGAAACCACGGAGAACTCGCAACTGAGCTAGGCGCACATCCTCTGGAGATGCAAAAATAACCGGGCACTAAGGGCCCTCCTGCCAGCTCCCTCTGAGAAACCTGGGGCCAACTCCTCAACCAGCCAGACGAAATCACTCAACCTGCACACATTCCGTGTGCCCAGGACACCCCCCCCCCCCCCCCCACCGCCTGGGGGCCACACAAGATCCGTCTGCCCTAATTCCTGGTACCTGTGACAATTCAACTTTACTCTTTCCACTTCTTGCCATCTCCATGGCTCTCCGATTTTTTCTGCCATGGCCATATTTCTGCTCATAAACTTGCTTTCTAGCCACGGCATGCACCACTTCTCTTCGAGGTGATGGTGGTGGTAGTGGGTTTTTTATTAAAATAATAGTAAAAAGGAAGGAAAAGATTTTTGGTAGCCCCGGCATCTGCCATTGATACTGAAGCAGCTGAGCTGGTCGCTCGTTTCTTGTCACTCCATCATGGACAACTTCAGAGTGCTGTCGACATAGTAGGGGAAATTATCTTGTAGACCCGAAGTTGCGGGGAAAACGTTTTCACTCACTCCACGGTGGCGAATGGGTGTCCAAACATAGACTCGGTGTAGTTGGCTTGTATTCTGCGTGGCATCGACGTCGATTTGTGGTGTCAATCGTCGGTGCGCTACTCGTCCTGAATGCCCAGCTGGGCATGACGTCGAGATTCTTCTGCGCATTGCGCACTCTAAACAGGAGGGTGTAAAAATGAAATAAAGTGTCATCTAGCGCATGAAAGGGCGTGAAATAGAGGCCAGCTTACTTCCTTTCTACTCTTATGAAGTAGTATTCTCGGTTTAGACTGCAGGTATGCGATGACGTCAACGTTGTCTTCATCGGTCACGTCCTGCAACACTGCGTTGAGCGTTGTCATGCGAATGTCCAGACCCGTTAAATATCTGTTACGGGTTCAATTGAACTTATTTTTGGAAATGTGTCGGAGAGTTTGAAGGGTGCTTCACTCCCGCCATCGGTTGGCCCGGTATTGCACTACCTACGGGACCGGCCTTGTCGTTAGCGCGTCTTTACTATCCTGTCTTTCTATCCCATCTTTCAACTCTCCTTCTATAAGCCCGTGGTAGCGATTGTTGCTCGGCTTCAGCCAGTGAGCAGGCCTGTGCAGTTTCCTTTTCTTTCTTCCTGGCAAAAACAGACAGACAGAGCGTTGTCATGGCCTCCCTGCCATGTACGAGGTGAATGGGTTTCAGGGGCTTGACCCCTTAAAGACTATTTATAGGCCAAGTCAACATACAGCAAGACCACTTCCGATGGTCTGTGTTCGGTGTCAGCGCAGATGGAGTATATATACTTACATGCAGTTCATTTCCACTTTACCACCTTCACGGTGCCATTTCGATGCCTACGGCAAGTGAGAGGTACAGTGCGATGTCAGTGCACGTTAAAGATCCCCAGGTGGTCGAAATTAGTGCGGAGCCCTCCACTAATGCACCTCTTTCGTCCCTTCTTCATTCACTCCGTCCTTTAACCCTTCCCTTACAGCGCGTTTCAGGCCACCACCAATCTGTGAGACAGATACTGTGCCATTTCCTTTCCCCAAAAACCAAGTTTGATTTTGAAATACATTGGGCAACTTTTGACGGAGACAATGTTACATTTGAATCCAGGGTAACGAACATGGTCCTTTTCATTTAGGAGCCAGGGGTACGGCACAGAGCAGGGGGCTCTCTCCCCTGTTATTCAATCTGGCTATGGTGCACCTACCGGCCCAGCTGAGCGCAGTCTCCAGTGTGCAGCATGCTCTGTATGCCGAGGACATCTCCCTGTGGGCCACGAAGGGCTCCCTCGGAGACATTGAAGCCAACCTGCAGGAGGCGGCGGCCATAGAGGACCGTTGTGCGGGCCGCCGCGGCCTCCAATTCTCTCCCTAAATGTCTTAATTTGTGCACATACGCCCCTCACCAAAGTGTTCACCCAAAATAGCTTTGTCTTTTGAGACATGTCCGGTCCCTGAAAATACCGAAGTCGGTGTACTGAGCTCATTATACATCAACACAGACAATGAGAAACGACATTGGCCAAACTTCATAATGTGGGGGACCAGGCAGGACGCACGGTCGGCCGGATTTCTAACACGCGCGGGGGTTGCGATTCAAGGATGCCTTGCGACTGGGGCATGCATTTGTAAACAGTCGAATTCCATATTCGACTTCGTACCTCCACTCGAATTCATCCTCCGCAAAATTATTCGGCGGGCTCTGGACCTCTACGCGAACACCTACAACCAGCGCCTCCTGGGGCTTGGCATGAACACATTTCCAGAGCTCCGGGAAGCCCAGCCAATATACAGGTCTCTCGAAAACATCGTCGGGTCGCCGCCTCCTTGCGACACTACACATCATACAGAACACTCTCATGAATGAGCGCTTACGTATTCCATCCCAGTGCAGATGCGCCCTCCACGTGTGCCACCTTCCCGCGAACATGAACTGTGAGGACAATTATGGCCGGCGCCTGGCACGGGCGGAAACCCGAGCCCTCTGCTATGGATCGAAACGCAGCGTATTCTACGTGGATGCCTGGAGAGCGGGCGGGGCCCATGCGAAAAGGAGTCGTCGTCTGAAGAACACATTCGTAAACTTGCTTGAATATAGCCAAGCTTCTTTTTTTAGCATTACTCTGCTTTGTCCAAGTGTGATTAATCCGTGTGATGCTCCTTCAATTCGAAAACTACTGCAAGGTAATTTGTACACAATGGAAAAATTTTTGCAGCCTTCCTCGCCTTCTATCATTCCCTCGTGCTTCGGCCTTTGCTTCTTTAATACAGAATCAAAATGCTGTTTTCTCTCTTTTTCGCAGCCTTGGACGCTTGTTCGCTTCGGCAACGCTCGGCCAGCAGCCTGCATTTTTGGCGTCATGCGATAAGAGCCGCATGCCCAGA